>BQNB010044915.1:0-44603 GCA_026074375.1 Tanacetum coccineum
CATTAGAAGTAGTTATCTCTACTGGTA
Source organism: Tanacetum coccineum (assembly GCA_026074375.1). NCBI lineage: Eukaryota > Viridiplantae > Streptophyta > Magnoliopsida > Asterales > Asteraceae > Tanacetum > Tanacetum coccineum. The sequence continues at coordinate 28 of BQNB010044915.1, forward strand.
TACTTCTTCTTGAGCTTTCCCTGTTCCTGTTGTCTTGGTTTCTTGAAGCTCCGCACTTCCTAGCAAAGTGTCCCCTCTTGTGGCAGTTGTAGCACTCCACCTTGGATTTATCAAAACTAATGGACTCATTGCCATTTACAGTAATCCGCCTTCCTGTATTCTTTAGGAACCTTCTAGCTCTCATAGTTAACATAGTCATCTGCCATCTCAAATCCATCACTTCTAAGTCATCTGGATGGAGTTGTTGTAAATCCTCATTTGCAAGTTGAGGATTGTTTGGTTGACTAGAAAAAAATGCACAGATCACAGCATCACTCAAGTTATCAACATTTGTGGAGTTAGCAGCACTAACTTGAGTGCTAGCAGCAGAAACTCCATGGGTAGTATTAACTGCTTCATTAGTGCTGCCAAGGTTGTTAGAGGACACAAAAGCCATGTTTTGTGTGCTTGTAATTGAGCTTGATGTCCCTTTGACTTCTAGTTCATATACTTTAAGATTGTTATAGATATCATCCATGCTTATTGTCTCTAATTCAGGCTTATTCCTCCACACAACATCATGTGTGTTCTATTCTGATGACAAACTTCTTAACAAATTCTGGTTCACATCTTCTTGTAAAAGTTTTTCACCCAAAATCTCCAACTGACTCACAAGCTTTTGAAGCCTATTAAAAGTTTGATCAAGGGTCGCTGAGCTAGGAGCAGAGAAGTTTTCATACTGCTGCTTTAAGAGATTTCTTTACGTTTTCTTTGTAGCAGCATTATCCCCAAATCTCTTTTCAATAGCTTCTAGCAGTGACTTAGCATCCTTGATTAAGTTAAACTTTAATTGATGTTCATTAGGAATGCCCATCATCAAAGTGCTTCTGGCCTTCACCTCTAATCTATTCTGAGCCTTCTCTTCAACAGTTGTAGGAGGTATTACTTTTTCAACACCTTCCACAACTATTGTTTTTGGTGCAGAGTTTCTATTCTCTATGACCTCCCATAGAGCATAGTTAATCATCTGGATGTACTGTTCTATCCTCATCCTCTAGATCTCAAACTCACTAGGTTTGAGCATTGGAACCTTGGATGCAACCACCATATGTGCAGATTCTGAATCCATGTCTTCTAGCAAAGAGATCTTGTGTATTCAAACATGTTCTTCTTATTTAAAGCTTCTTAACAAGCTCTGATACCACTTGTTGATCCCACTTCAATAGATCTTTAATTCCTTATGCTTGTTAAGGTTTTGTTATGCTAGATAAATCTAACACAACTATAGTAGAAACTATGTTGAATATATTAAAGATTATGCAGAATCTAATCTTTAATCAATAAAAAGAATTCTTAATGAAACAGTAACTCTATGAACACAATTCTATGAACACACAATTTAACAAACAATAAAAGATCCAATATTATTATTACAAATAATACGAATACTCTCCTAGTATTAGGGTTACAAAACCTTGAAGCTATAACGATATCAAAACAAAAGATGATCTAATACCTCAACCTCTATGCCCTAGGACCTCCTTTTATACACCAAGGAGTCCTAGTCGATTTACAATATATTCCTAAAACTTAGAATCTTCTCTATGATCTATTCTATAAATAACTAATACTTATCACATAAGTAATCTTGATCTCCAATCAATCTTTATCCATTCTCTTCTGACAGTAGAAACTCTTTCAGCAGTCTTAATCTTCGAGCAGTTGTAACTTTTGTACTAGCAACATTAACTTAGCACCAGCAGTAGTAACTTATACACCAGCAGCATTAACTGTGTACAAGCAGTAGTAACTACTTAGACTATTTTCTTCAATCTTCACCAGCAGTACTAACTTTACACTAGCAATACTAACTTTCTACTAGCAATACTAATATATACTAGCATTAGTAACTGTGAACTACCAGTACTAACTTTACACTAGCAGTACTAACTACTTAGCATATTTTTCATTAAAGTTAATGAACATCACTAACTTTTTCTTAGCAGCAGTAATACAAACCTTAACAGCAGTAACTTCAAGAAGACTTTTAATCCCAGCACGATTTCCCTATGATTTTTCCACATAAAACCTAAAAAACAAGGGTTGTATATATAGGCCCGTAACCCTGACGCCGTCACGTTTGATCCAGACGCCGTCAGCCCGCTGAACCTTCTTAGGGCTTCTCTTTGTCGGCTACTTTGATGCCGTCCCAAATCCCTGTGACGTCGTCGCTTGAACACCTTAACCAAATCAGAGATAAATCCTGACGCCGTCTCCACGACCTAGAAACCTCTCTTGATTAAAATTCCCTAGAGTTGCATTCTTATCCTATTTCTTCGCAAATTGATTCTTGACTTTGCTATTTACTAGGTAGAAAAGCTCATTTGCTTGAGGACAAGCAAATTCCAAGTGTAGGGGTATTTGATGAGGTGTCATTTTATACACTTTTTCGAGGTCATTTAACCTTAAAAATCATGCAAATATGCCCAAATATTATACTTAATCGTTTCTTTTTTATGTTTTAGCATTTATGAAGCATTTGGAAGAAAAACACGTGACTTGGGCTCGATTCAGGAAGAAACTAGACAAAAACACAACACTTCAAGCTTGCGACTTCCATTTTGACGCCTTCGGCAAAAGTGCCCAGAAAGTGGAATTTTTAATTAAAGTTGTGACTTCTCAAGTCATGGAGATGGTGTTAGAAATTTACGCTGACGCCGTTAGGATTGCATGGCGACGGCGTCAACCCAAAGCGTGACAGCATCACAATAGCTGACAAGAAGAACCCTATGGAAGATTCAGCGGCTGACGCCGTCATGAAACCCCAGTGACGTCGTCAGGATCGATTTTCTATATATACAACCCTTATTTTTCATATTTAGTGGTGGAAAACGGGAGGAAACTTAGGAGAACTTTGTAGCAGATACTTTGGTCGATTTTTGGGGTTTTATAACCCTTTTGTACTCATTGTTACTCCATGTTCAATTAAAGTGAAGTTCCTTTACCCTTTTAATCATTCAATATGTCTATGTGTTGTTTGATTAATCATTCTTCGCTTTCAATTAACATGCTTGGCTAAATTTATATGTGTTTGCTTATGATTGCTTGAAACTCAGTTGTTAATCTCTTTTATTATTGCTTCTTGTTAGTGGTGTGCGCGTTAGGCTTTAGAAAACTAGGTATTTGATCTTCATATCATAGCATAGACGTCTAAAGAAACGCCATTAGGTTAGAGGATACCTGTGATTAGATCTTCATATCTAGATCACCTTGGGGTAGATTCCGAATTAAGTATTTATTGCGTGTGAATGTACTATTGGACGTGAGCGGTGTTTTCAGGTAACCACCGTTAAGGTTGTCATGTAGATAGCAAACTTAACCAACCCGCTATTGAATTAGGGAATACTTACACATTACATTAACAAGGGTGACGGGTAATAAAATTAAAGAAAACAACTAGGGAGTAGTACATGATTAGGTGAACACATTTGTTTAACCATGTGAGTTTTTTCATCAATTTACTTTTCTGCATAATTAGGAGTAGTTTAGTTTAGTAGTTTAATCAACCTCTCTTCAAAACCTGAGATTTACTTGCTTTTAAAAAAATATAAAAACACAAAAATAATCTTCCCTCAACCTTTAGACCTTAGTAAATGTACAATTCAAGCCTACCCAAACTATTCTCCTAGAGAACGATAATAACCCCCCGAGTCTTGCCTATACTACACTATAATGATTAGGTACTTTGCCTAAGAAGGTTGTAAAACTTCTGCAATGCAACCCAACGTATCAAGTTTTTGGCTCTGCTGCCAGAGAAGAGTCTAGGTTTCGGATTCTGTCTAGCTTAGGTCTACTCACTAGATTTCTATCAAGTGAGATTTTCTTTTTCTTTTAGCTTTCTTTTAGTCTATCTTTTCTTTGTTTATTTGTTTTGTAGTTTCCATTTGATTATTAAATTCTTCATTATGGAGAACGTGAATCCACTTGTCAATTATCTAGATAGTAAACCTTCTTGCTTAAAAGGAAAGCCCAAATTTATTATGTCGTTTAGGGAGGAGGATTTGGAAGAAGAAGTTGAGGAAGAGTTTGAGGAGGAAAAAGAAGAGGATGACTTAGAATATTTTAACACCTTCTCCACTAGAGTAGAGTTAGAATATCATGGATATCTTTTAAAAAAACCTTGCCCTTCTTGGATTAGAGCTAAAGTTAGAACAAGGAATGTGAGTAATATAAAAATCCCATGTATGATAGTTTATTTCCTTAAAGAGCAAACATACATCGACCTAGAATCCCCAGTTAACATAATGTCTAGGATATACTACTATTGGATCGCGAATGAGGGATTAGAATTAAGAAAGAAACCATCAAACCCCAATAAGACTTGCAATTTTGTTGGAAGAGTTAGAGGTGTAAAGGTCTTCATGGGTAATTTTACTTATGAATGTGATCTTATGGTTCTAGAAGATGTTAGTAGTGTCATAGACCGTTATCTAGGTGGGATGATATTAGGAAAGCCATTTATCAACAGTGTAAGCTTACTTATGATAAAGAAGAAGGAACTGTTATGTTTGAAAAAATGATGAAAGAATAATATTTAAAATGCCTTATAAGATGGAAAGGTTTAAAGATATAGAAGATTTGAATACCGATAACATACCACACCCTTCTTTGTAGCAAGTAAAGAAGACGAGGAAAAAGGAGAAGGTTATGTTAGTAGGAAAAGAATGACTCATTGCTCAAAATGTTTGAAAATAGGACCTGAGTATAAGCGTGATAAAGGATTAATCAATACGATCAAATTTCTCAATGGAAGAAGTACGACAAGCGAAGGAGTCACCTAAGGAGTGTGACTCCGAGTCTAGCTAGAAGACTCGTTAATAAAGAAAAACGCTTATTGGGAGGCAACCCAATCTTTTTATTTTATGCATTTTAGGAGCGTCGTATGATTTTAATTTTCATTATTTGTCTTATATGTTTAATTATATGTGATCATATTTTGTTTTGTCTTTAACTTCGTCTTAATTACGATCAAAGGTATTTTGCATAAAATTAGTGTAGGGGAAAATATCCGGTTATTAAGAACCATTTCAAACATGTAAAATAGATAATTTAAGTTATTTCACATTTTATGTTTATTTGATTGTTTGTTTTGAGTCATATGTTTGTACTAACCGTTTTTGTGGCTTTTACAGTAATTTTTTCTAGGAAATCATTAAGGTTATTTTTGAGAAATTTTTATAGAAAACAAAAACGCAAAATGACAGGTGTGCCTAACGGCTTCAGGATTTAAACTTGACGACGTTTGCACTGTAGCAGTGGAGAAATCCATGTTTTTTTGAAATTTTGAAAAGTTATTTTTGTTTAATTTTTTAGGTTTTTGCAGAAAACCACGATTACATTAGTACTAACATTCTATCTTTATTCTTTCTTAGGATTAATATTTTATGATTAATAAAGGTTGTATATTATTTACCGTCAATTTTACGTTGGGTATAGTTGTTTTTGTTTTTGATTTACACGTTATATCAGATAAGGAGAGTCTGGAAGTTCATTGGATTTTCACTTGGACGATTCTTGGATGCGATTTAGCCGGTTTATCTCGTTTCTTCTTCGATATTGAGCAAACCAGGGGAGTATTAGTTTCTCTCATTTTTATTTATCTTCCCTTTATTCGTTTTTAGGGTACTCGTAGAACATTGGGGATAATGTTTAATATAAGTGTAGGGGATAATAAAATCCTTAGAAATTATTCTTTTATTTGCATTTTTTTGTTCTTAAAAAGATGTGTAATATACCGAAACATAGTTTAGAATGGTAATTTTAGCCCAAATTTAAAATTTTTATGGCATATATCGGTGAAACTGTAGTATTAGAAGCGTCTCATTGGATAAAAGTTATATGACTAGCACAAAAACCCTACTGATGTGTGCTTAAACACACATCATTTGTACCCTAGAAAACACATTAAAACAGACTAAAACACTAAAATATGAGTAATTATCATACACATATGTTTGTATTATATTTTTATGTCTTACAGGTACAAAGGATTAAAAACGAAGCAAAAAGGTAATTTTCAAGTAACTTTCGACGACGTTTTCACGTTTATCGAGATTCAAACAAACTCGTAAAAATCCCACGATTACTCCATTGGAAAGAGCATGAAATTACGAGTCTATTGGTACCTTACTTGCCCCTTGAACCTTTCTTATTTGAACCCTTTCACGTCTTATTTGAACCTTTTGCAATTAATAAACCTGGCCAGACCAAATAGGGGTTAAATAAAATATTTTGTACTTATATAATGAGACCACTGCCTAGCGCAGTTGGTCTCTTGGTTCCCCCTAAAACTATAACCCCAAGGTCCAGGGTTTGAACCATGCATGAGGGTTTATCCCCTCAGCCACGTCAGCTGCCACGTGGTGTCACATGGCTGCCACATGGCAACCGTTGACCTGACCCGGTTGTTGACTCGGCCAAACCACTATTCTGGCGGTGGTCCAACGGTGGTCCGGCTATGGTCCGGCTGTGGTCAACGGTGGTCCGCCACCGTTGACTGCCACCGTTGACTGTCATTAGCCACCGTTGACCGCCGCTGACCACCATTGACCGGTGGTCCGACGGTGGCTCCAATGACAGCGCCGATGATAGCTAGTGGTGCCACGTGGCCATCTAATGATTGGTACGAGGTTGCAGGCTTGGTACTAGGTGGCAAGTTCGGATGGCGGCTTTGGAGGCTCGGTTGGTGGCTCGGACACCCGAACCAACAATGAATCATCTGGAAGCACATGTGGCAAGCAGTGATAGGTGGATTAGGAATAATACAGTTGTTGGATCTCGAGCCAATGATTGGCATTATCATTAAGCAATGATGAGGCGGTGGGAGCTGCGAAAAGACAAAAATACCCCTAGATCTGGAAGTATGATTGGATGAAGACCTGAAAAGACGAAATTGCCCTCACCCCACTTTGGGTTATAAATACCAGACGCAGTAGCTGTTGAGAGGGTGTTAGGATTTAGTTTTTTTTACTATAAATTTTTAGTGATAGTTTTAGTTCTAGCTTATTTAGTTTTAGCATATTTCAAATATTGTAAAAGCTTTTTAGCTTATTTGAGCTTTTTGTAAAAGATCTTTTCTAGCTTATTAATGAAGATGTTTTGAAGATTGAAGTGCTTATTGATTCGCAGTTAAGCATACACTTATATAGCAACCCTAATACAGATCCTAACCGAATGCCCTTGACCAGCTTATTGTTGCTTCTAGCTTTCTCTTAGCTTATTTCTTACTTTGAATAAGCCTTTGTTTGGCTTATTAGATTTAGATCTAAGCTTATATTATCAAATAACCTTTGGCTTATTTAGTTTTCTTTTCTATTTTCCTTGTTGCTTATTTTGTTTTGCTTATCCTCTTATCTTAGCTCGATTCGAATGCTTTTGAATAAGCTTTTGTTGAGCTTATTTGAGTAGCTTATTTTGATCTTATTTGTAGATCTAGCTTATTTAAACCTTTTAAAGTAGTTTATTTTAATAAATCTTAAAGCTTTTTATAAAATAGTTTTTATTTTCTAACTTAAAGTTGTTTGCTTTTTAGCTTATTTTCTTAGATCTATTCCTTAATATTACTCGTCTCTCGTTCACTTTTATAAGTTGAACACCTTAGTTTCGAGTGGAATTAGATCTATAGTTTATAGTTTAGTTTATTATCTTCTATTATTCATAGCTTATTGTATTGTTTAACTCTTATTTGTCTTATTGTTGATGGATCCTATTCTACACTTAGGCGATGAGCTTATGATTCTTATAAACTAGTTTCACTGTTAAAGTTCCAAGCTTTTCAAGTTTTACCTAGCTTATTAGTTAATAAAGCTCAAAACTTTATTAATTAATTAGTGAAATAAGAACTAATAAATTCTTAAACTTTAAAAGTTTAATTAATTTTATAAGAGCGGGTGGTTTAATATTCGATTTGGTTCATCATTCGGTTCTATCCTCTTTCTCTTTTCAATACTAGTAGTTTCGATTTATTTAGCTTAAAATGATTATGTTTGCTTATTTGTTGATCAATATGCTTAGTGAGTAGATTTTTATATATGCTTGTTAAGTGTTAAATTGTTTAGTGAATTAAGTGTGATTATAAAAGTGGAAATATTGATTAGTGATTTTTATATTACTTAGATGAGTGTTTTTGTTATTCGAGCGAGCAAAAGCCGTAAGAATAATTAGGCATTAATTTAGTAATCGATCTCTTGATATAAGTTGTTTTAAATATAAGCCAACGTTGTGAGAAGATAATTTGTTAAAAAGATATTGATTCATCGATAAGGGCTTAATTGTATATTTAATTCACACTTAATGATCTAATCAATACACTTAGCAAGCATATCTTTCATTATATATCGTTCTTCGTTTATTTGCTTGCTAATTGTTTCCAGTTTCTATAGTTTATTTCTATTAAATTTTTAGTTTAAATCAAAAACAAAAATATTTGGCAATCAAGCATCAAACAAAACGCTTTCGTGAATTTCAAATTCATCTCTCGTTGGGACACGACATCTGGAAGATTAACTATTACTTGTCCTCAAGTAATTTTTATATCTATACGGGATACTTTCTATACTATTACTATTTGATATTTGGGATATATTTTATATATACTATTTTATCGAATCAGTTTTTGTATAAATAAAATATTTTTCTAAAACTCTTCGTTATCCTCTCAAGCGTTTAATTCTTATCTCTTTATCTTCTCATATTGTTTAATTCTTCACAATGTTCTTTTCTTCCTCTCATTCCCATGATCCTCAGACCGTGGAGGATTTTTATTGACCGTCACTCATCGGTAGCGGAGGACCGATCGTTCCGACAACCGTTCCGGGAACCGATTTTGTATTTAAAAATCACATGGTTTGGCTGCTTCGACAGAATTGCCAATTCTATGGATTTCAAGATTAAGATGAAAACGATCACTTAAACAAGTACTTATCTATTACTCAATGAGTGAAGCAAAATGGAGTTTCTCAAGACAACATCAGTCTGAATCTTTTCCCATTCTCTTTAACCTACGAAACTTGGTTTTATCATCTTAAAACTCATTCTATTCACACTTAGGAAGAGATGATCCTCACGGGAACCGATTTTGCATTGAAAAATCATATGGTTCAGCTACTTCGACAGAATTGTCAATTTCATGGATTTAAAGATGAAGATGCAAATGAGCACCTAGATAAGTATTTATCTATCACCCAATTCATCAAGCAAAATGGAATTTCTCAAGACATCATCAATCTAAATCTTTTTCTATTTTCTTTAACCCACGAAGCTGAATCTTGGTTTTATACTCTTAAAACTCATTCTATTCATACTTGGGAAGAGACGGTCTCCAAGTTTCTTTCAAAATACTACCCATATTCTATAGCGTTGCAGCTTAGGAGAGACATTTTGAATTTCTAGCAATTGCCTTCTGAATCAGTATTTCAAGCTTGGGAAAGATTTAAATCATGTTTACGAAAATGTCCAGATCATAGAATTTTGCTTGTCGATCAAATCCAAACCTTTTATTATGGAATCACAATGATTGATCGAGATAAAATTATGGTGGCTGCTGGAGGCAATATCATGCGTAAGACTCCTCAAGAAGCATATGATTTAATCGGAAAAAATATTTTCCGATTTCTATTTTATTTTTCCTTTATTCATATATATATTAAAAATATCAAAAATAATTATATTTCTCTTTTATATCTTTTACAAAAATCCAAAAATATTTTTTATATTTTATTTTATTTTTCCTTTTCTTTTATATATATATTAAAATAAAACCTTCCTTACCCTCTCAATCGTTTAATTCTTATCCCTTTATCCTCTTATATTGTTTTATTCTTCACAATGTTCGATTTTTCACTCGTTCATCTACATGATCTTCGGACCATGGAGGATTTTTATCGTCCGTCACTCATCAGAAGAGGGGGACCGATCGTTCCAACAACCATTCCGAAAACTGATTTTGCATTGAAAAATCATATGGTTCATTTATATGGAGATTTGAAGACAATGTTTGAACCACATATAGAGGATAATGTATGGAAAATCAATCAGACTACAGAGTATTGGATTTGAAGCTATATGTTTCATGTGGAGTACATTCATTGAGGAAGCAAGATGTGCATATTCATATGTTGGTAGAAATGAGATATCCTCTTACAGCACCTACAATCATAGATATGCTAAATAGGAAGCTGCAAGCTAATCATTGGAATGAAATGTGTTATCAGCTTCCTAAACTTCTCACAAAACAGCACAAAGAATTAATGTAAGTATTTGGAAGATCCTCCTGGTGATTAATGAAGCTTTCAATGAAGAAACTTGAGATTTTGAATAAGAATATCAAGTTTAAGGGAGGATTGTTGGGATAAAAATACTTCATGATGATCTTGAAGTTACTGTTGCTAAGGTTTGTGTTACTGCTGCTAAGCAAAAGTTAGTGTTGTTCATTAACTCTAATGAAAAATATGCTAAGTAGTTAGTATTGCTAGTTCATAGTTACTACTACTAGTGTAACTTAGTACTGCTATATTAGTACTGTTAGTTACTACTGCTAGTATATGTTAGTACTGATGGAGTAAAGTTAGTACTGCTGGTGAAGATTGAAGAAAATATTCTAGTAGTTACTACTGCTTGTACACAGTTAATGCTGCTGGTGTATAAGTTACTACTGCTTGTTAAGAGTTAATGCTGCTGGTACAAAGTTACAACTGCTGAAAGATTACAACTGCTGAAAGATAAAGATTGCTTGAAGATCAAGATTACTTATGAGATAAGGAGAACCCGAATGAATAGAGTATTTTGATTTGTGGGACTCGTGCATAATCACAGTCTTCAAGTATCCATAACATGGTAACCAACTCCTGTCATTGAAGCATAGAGTTTCATCCGCACGTGGTTCCAACTTTTCCTTTCTAACTTTCTCCGGATCCTTAGCATTTTCAAGCAACATGCCTCCAACATCTTCGTTCTTGATGTGCTCTGGTTTTCATGATTCAGTCTAAGCATTCAAGATTTGTTTAGGAAGATCCAAGCCAATAGTCATGACTAAGGCTCGAACTCTTAATGGTTGATCTCTCTCCTTCCTAATTAGAGCATCAGCAACAGCGTATGCCTTTCCCGGGTGATAACAAATCTCACAATCGTAATCACTGAGCAACTCCAACCAAAGACATTGCCTCATGTTCAACTCTTTCTAAATAAGAATGTGTTGTAGGCTCTTATGATCAGTGAACACCGTGCACTTAGTTCCATACAGGTAGTGCCTCTAAATTTTAAGAGCAAACACTACTACTCTAAGTTCCAAATCATGAGTCGTATAGTTCTTCTCATGAATCTTTAGTTGGCGTGATGCATAAGCAATAACATTTTCTCTTTGCATTAACACAGCGCCCAAACCCTTCTTTGAAGCATCACAGTATGCGATAAAATCTTTGCTTCCTTCAGGTAAGGCCAAGATTGATGCACTACATAACTTCTGCTTCAACAGTTGAAAAGCTGCTTCTTGTTTATCACCCCACCCAAACTTGACCTTCTTCTGAGTGAGCTTGGTCATTGGTTTGGCAATCTTCAAAAATCCTTAGAGGCGATTGTTTAACTTACAATGTCTGAGTACGAAATAAGACCATTGTGCAACTCATAATGTCTAAAAAGTAAGATGAGACCATTGTATAACTCACAATGTCTGGGGTATAATTGAGACCATTGTGCAACTCACAATGTCTTAAGAAATGCTCTGGTATTTATATAAATAACTCTTATATAAATAAACGTGCGATATACGCAAAAGATGTAAGCATATATATTACATATATGTATGTCATGTAAGCACTTAAGGTAACAAGTAACCTAAGCAAGTAAGCAAGTAGTGTGTATGCACTTTGAAAATGTTTGTTGTGATGCAATATTTGCGAAAACGGCTATAGTCTAGGGTAAAATATGCAACCTAGTTCTCTATAGCCAGTGCTCTGATACCAATCTGTAACACCCCCAAAAATATGACAACGCAGCGGAATACCACTTGGGGTGCTACTTCATAATACACAGCGCTAGATACAAGAGAACGACCTCTAAATGTGTCGTTTGAAAAATAATCTCGTTGATTTCCTTGAAATTGATATAACATTTGTCCCATAATTGCATCACCATGAAAAACTTGAATGTAAAGACTCCAATGCACATCAAATAATCCAAGCATCTAATTCACCTGAGAAAAACATGCTTAAAAGTGTCAACATTAAAGTTGGTGAGTTCATAGATTAGTTTAAATATGAATGTAATCCACTGTATCATCACAGTACCATGTAAAAATCCCAAAGATTTATAAAGAATGCACGACACATTTTATGTCACCAAAAGTACCAATCTTATCCCAAAGATTTATAAAGAATGCATGACCAATTTAATGTCACCAAAAGTACCAATCTTATCCCAAAGATTTATAAAGAATGCATGACCAATTTAATGTCACCAAAATGTTTCAAGTATGTATTGCCACTTTATTCAAGGCAACGTAAATATCCCTGTGTGTAATAAACCATGATTACGATTACTCTAAGTTCATGAAACCGCTACGTAGACTTAATTGTATGCCAATCTTTTCAGGCACTGTAAGTGTTCATTTTCATGTGAACGTTGTTGCGCTGGCCCTGAGTCTACCAAGCCAGTCGCGATCCGATATTGGTTGTGCTGGCCCTGAGTCTACCAAGCCAGTCATAATCCGACATGTTATAACGTTCGTTTGCCTAGTGATAGCTAATCACCCGAACGGGGATTGTCAATCCCGAATAGATCTATTTTATAACATTCGCGCTCACCCTCCAAGTGATTCACAGTTCATGCAACCTAAGCTAATCCGTAATCATTTGAGTAAAAGTGTTGTGTCCATAAGTGATAACCAGTATTGTATCTCGCCGTGAGATATATAAATGAGTATGTAAACCAGTTTGTAAAACGCATTGTAAATGCACATATAATGAATTCAAATCAATCAAGTAAAGGCGTTTGTAAACATGTATGCAAACGAGTTGTAAATGAGCACGTAACAAGTTTAAATCAAACACGTAATTGAATTTGTAACAAGCATGTTCTCACCCCAAAAATATATGTAAAACATGTAAAACGTGGGGCTATGAAACTCACCTTGATGTTGAAGACGATTGACAGATAGGCATCTAATATGCACAACACGACGGAAGACGAAACGGCTTGGCCGAGAAGATGTAGCTTAACTTACGGCTAAAATCCAGTAGCTTAGGATAATGTATTTGGGTTTTCTGATGAATGATTGCATCAACGCGAAGCGCTGATAAGGATTTAGTTCTCAAGTTGTAATGGTTTGGTGGTTGGTCAAATAGAATAGGTCGAAAGATAAACGCAGAGTATGCAATATATTCCGTATATATTGTATATGAAAAATGAACCAGTATATAATTCATATGGTGAATTATATAACAAAGACAAACAACCAAAAGAATAATCGAGTTATACAATATTTATAAATATTATATAAGAAACGCGAGATGAATACTGAAACAAAACAATTCGACACGTTTTGGAAATCACCAATTTAATTAACAAAACGTTCTTGCATAAGAATAAACATACGTTTTAAGGTTACAAATCATGTAACCGATGTTTGTAAAGCTTTTACAAAAGTTATGACTTTACCGTCAAATCGGGAATTTATAAAACAATATTTTATAAATTAGTGTTTCGTCCCCTTTTTAGTTAAAATGATTGTCTAATTTGTAGAAGTATACTTTCCGTTTATTTACCGGTTCATCGTATCATTACGAATTAATAATGTTAATACTATAGCTCGTCCTTTTATCGGTTTTCTAAAGTAATATAGATTTATATAAATTTCGGCATGATTTATTCGTTTATACACGCTTCCATTTCTTTTTACAAAACTCAATGTTTTCTCTTAATAAATATATGTTGCAATACCTGCGTTTTTCATTATATGGCTAAACGAGATCAAGTGATAAGTATAATAAGTAAAACCAAACACACCCGAAAGCTTATTAATATAGCGGAACAAACGTGCCCCATTTGGCTGTTACAAACAGCCAACCAAACGCACCCGACTCGACTGTTTCGCAGCTAAACACACGCACCCGACCCGGCTGATGGACAACCAAACGCACCCTCGTGCATATTATAACCCAAAGATGCACCCTATGTGGGTGACTGACCCAAAACAACACATCCTTGTGGTGCGAACAAAATAACCAAACGCACTCTTGATGGTGTTACTACCACAACCGAACGCACCCTTGTGCGTGGCTAAGACAGCCACACGCACCCTTGTGCGTAGCTGACCAGAGGACCAAAACAAACACCCCTAGCTGTTGTCCTTTAAACCAAATGCACCCTTGTGCGTGTATGAAAACCAAGCGCACCCGCTAGTGGGGGTGATGGGGTGGCGGTGGTGGTGTTTTACCATCGAAACAAACACTCCCTTCGTGGCGGTTAGCAAAACCCACGCGCACCCTTTTCTGTTTTAATAAACCACGCATACCCTTTTCGGGTGGTTTTACAACCCGAACGAAACAAACAACCTTTTGGTGCTTATGCTAACCCACACGCACCCTTGGTGGCTTATAACCCAAGCCCAACGCACCCTACGGTGCGGCTGAAAACCACACGCACCCTTTTTGGGTGACGGCTGTGGTGATAATGATGGTGGTATAATGATCATAGTGGTGGTATGATGATGATGGTGGTGATGGGTTGCGGCTGTCGGAGAGGGGGAAGGGAAAAATGACGCGTGGTGGCGAGTGGTGAAGTGGATCGGATAGATCCAGAGATAAGGAGCATTTTTGGATTCGGTCAGAAAAGTCCATGGAAAAAGTTTTCCGGCGGCGGCTGATGGTGGCCGGCGGCGGGGCAGTGGTGGCTGCCGGAAATGTGGGAGAAGGAAGAGGAGGTGTGTGTGTGTTTATATTGTTAAAATGAAATAGATTGATATAAACTTTTATATATATTAAAAGTTTTAAAGAAAGTGTCAAGTCCTTTATAGTGTAGGGTAAAAAATGTAACTTTTTAATATACTTTTGATAAAAAGCTGTTCGAGACTCGTTTGGGCGACTTAACTAATGATTCAACGCGCGAAACTTGCGCCGTTGTTTTTCAAATCATTTTTCTGATAAAAATGAGTATTCACTTGATAATATTTCTCGAATATTTTATAACATTTAATAAAATATCTGTTATTTATTTTGTGAACTGGTTACGCCTAGTCTAAAGTAGAAAGAAAATGGATTTCAGCTCGAATATTCGCGTTTTCAACAAACGCTTTTAATTAAATTGCTAAGTATTTTATTAAATATTTTTATTTAATAAAACGTGATAATTAAATATAATTTAATTATTTTCTCGTTTCTAAATCTTGTGAGGGCATTTCATTCAGTTTCTGACTGTTTTCAGGTCTCGGTCAAAACTAAAAAGTTGTCAGGAATGTCGTTTTACATCAAATTGTTTTAGAGTTCGAATCGTGAAAACGTGATTTAGTGGTTCGTTTTTTTTGATAAATCAACTATGAATTAATATATATCTCCTTTAAAATTCCGAAAATTACCGGATGTTATAGTACCTACCCCTTAAAGAAATCTCGTCCTGAGATTTAATTTGTGTTAACCGATTGTGTGACCAAGAAAAGACTTAAGATTTAATAAACCCATTTCTAAACAAGATGCTGATACTTTATTCAGCAAAATAAGATGTTTCGACACTTCTCCATATACCAAAATTTTTGGCTAAGTTTGATCAGGATATTTAATCCATCAAAATAGGTATCTCAAAAGTATCATTACAGTTCTTATGATTGATATAACTGCGTTATAAGGAAGGTTTCATAATCTTAAAAACATCGAAGGAGATAGTGTAGTCACGTGAATATGTTGATATAAGGTTTCAAATGTTCCAGGACGGAGTCTCGATTCTGATATCTGTAATGTTCGATGATCAATAACGGACGAGGCTAATTGAAGTAAGTGTCCAACTTACTTAGGCAGTACTAGGATGTATCGCGACCTAAGTCTTAGTACTAGTGGCCCGAAATGAATAGCTCGACTATCTCTTTCGTCGATAGGAGTTTATCTGGTTTACGGGGTTTGCATCCTCAATTGGATGGAGTTGTACCAGTTGGGACCGCTCCAGGGCCCAACAACAGCAACCATAACGACAATAACTATAACAATTGGTGATGAAATGCAGAGGGTGAGGACCCTCCAAGAAACAATATCCCCAGAATAAAATTCAACAACGGGAGGAGCTCGCGAGAGAGCTAATGTGATAGGTGACGGAATATTGTACTCAGTCTGTTAGCTTCACAGACTGTCTATGATTGCAAGGATTTGCAATGGCAAAAGAATGATTTAAGAATGAGATAAGGTAGCTCAAGTGAGACCTTAAGATTCTGCTGAGTAGTAAGACACAATTTGTGTCTCTAGACCCTTTTAACGGATTCCTGTGATTATTGGGTTCGTGTTCATACTCATCTCATATCGAATACCATTAAGCCCACTCATTTATAATTCATTATTTGCATAAAGAAGCGTCCTAATTTATGTAAATAATGAATTGATAAACTTATGGTTCGGTGATTTACAATTTATTTATTTAAATGAAGAGGCGTCCCAATCCTTTCAAATAAATAAATTATAAATCATCCTACTTAATAATTTCCGATGCAATACGCGTACTCACATAACCTAACAACGCTACCCAGCAAACCCAAAAACCACTTTCCCCTCTACTAAATCCTAAATAGAAAAAAACCCATGTGCTTCCTAAGAAAGGACACCTTTTTAGATGTCAGAAGCTGGAGTTGCTTACTCATTATTAACAGGCAACTGACCTTCTCCATATCACTCCGTTGAAGTCGTTCAAGAAAAGATCACTCCGTATAACATCCGACGAACACTTCAGCGTTTCTAGCTCTACAATGAAAGCTCCCATCTCATTACAAACCTTAGTCAAATCATAGAAAACTATCTTCAGTTCCTTTATCACCTTCACATCCTTGGCAATCGACTGGTCAATATATACAAGCATCTATCCTCGAGTATGCGAGATTTGACAGCCACTACAAGTTATTCCAGGGGCACTAACTTAGCCATTGTTTTTACTTCTCTTGAATGTGTGTTTTCTTTTGGGTGTTAAAAATATATGTGTGTAAAGAGATGACATTATGCATCCTTTAGATAACAGAAAAATGGAGGAGCTAGACGGCTGATGGAAAATGTCACACCCCGTGTAAGGCGGAAACACGAGGCGTGACGGAGGGATTGATCATCATAAGACATGGTGTCACTATAGAGAAAACTAAAATGCATACCAATGAAAGTGTCATGACGTCCTTCGATCACAAGTGATACTTGTGCCGTGACTTATTGATTCACAACACATAGTCTAAAGTATTACAAGCCAAGCTCCCACACATAGGGTAATACAAGTCTAAAAAGATCCAAAATACATAGCTGAAAACAAAGTTCTAAAATGTAGTCTTTCAAGAATTGATCCTCATGGGATTCTCTTAGGTCTGCTAAGGAATCCTATCCTGACCTTAATAGGCATTCGCTTCATCTCAAAATGAAACTCGAAAAGGTCAACACAAAGTTGGTGAGCTTATAGGTTTAGAGTATAAACCCAGTTGTTGTACTAGAATTTGAGTAGGACAATAGTGCAGTATAATAGCCGAGTGCAAGCAGTATACATAGCAATCCAAAAGACATCATAGAATTCATAGAATATCATAGCAATCAAGCCATACCGACCATTCAACAATGGTCCAAGCGCTTATAGTCCTTTACACCTATCGCCTACTAGTTGGAGCTACATAGGTCGGCAAATAGTTCTTAGATTTAGTTATGTACCCCATAGCATGCATGAACATATACAACATCAATTACATACGCAACTATAGGCACATAGCATTGTCCAAAAGCATAGAATTTGTTTTAGCACAGAAGAAAACAGTTTGAAATAGATTTGAGTATCAATTTCTCCCAAAGAAAATAGTTTGAAAATGGGGCTACAAGAACTCACCTTAACGGAGATGAATAGTAACTGAGAATAAGATACTCAAACAACAACTTACAATGGCATCCAATCACAACCTAGCAATTTGCCCGACATAGAAATATGTTTGAAATGTGCATTTAAAGTTGATGCATAAGAGTTTTGAAAATGTTTTGTATTACTGTTTTTAGTATTGTTGGTTGTGTGGTGGTTGGCAATTTAGACTCGAAGAAAATACACCGAACTACATTTATATTAGGTATTATCTACTTATACTATTTAAAGGAAATATTAAGTAGAGTAAATAAGAATTTAGTAAATAGCAAGTAAGTAATTAGAAATATATATTCTGGTAATTTACTCGGTAAATTCCAAGTTATCTACATAAGATGCATAAACTATAAGAAATGATAAAAGTTATAAATACGCTAAACAATTAATAGTAGTTTTATAATTTATAAAAGTTATAAGATATAGTTCCGTCTTTTTTAGTCAATATTATAATTATAAAATTTTTATTATTTTAGCTCCTTTTGTCGAATCTTTAGAAAATACTTTAAGTAAAAATATTTCAAAGTAATAATATTTATCATAAAATTCCGGCATGACCTATTTGTTCATAAAAACGTTGTTCCCAGGTCTAAACCTTATTTCAAACATTGTTTCCTTATAAAACGATTCCGACAAAATGCCCTAGACTTTACGTTTTTCATGACGTTAATAACAAAACACATTTTTTCAAACGCCTATCAGTTAACTATACTATTATATATATAAGTATAAATCGTTTTAAAATCCGTTTTAAACGCTTAAGTTTACTATTTTTTCATTTGTTGGGCCGTAAGGCCCAATGTTAATAAAAAATCCTTAGTAGTAGTCTTTAGCCCATCGTATTTACTAGTTAATTAACCCATATAAACGAAAAGTCCAATAATATGATAAGTTAAAAATACCAAATTCAAATAAGCCAAATAGTATATTGACAAAATAAGTCGCGTAGCCAAATAAGCCATAAGGCGTGAGCTTCATGGGTTCATCTTGGGCTTTCTGGCCCAATTACCACAACTAGCTATCCAACCACTTAAACCAACATTTTTCGATTAAAATAAGCACTACGTATAAGTTGAAAATAAGCCGAACGAAAAGCCCAAAAATAAGCCGAAGCTTGTTGGGCCTTGGTTTGGGCCGTGGCATGTATAAGCCCAAACAACACTTCCAAAAGTATATATTAAGCCCAAAATAGGATCAATAAGTTATAAGATACGCGAATAAGCACTTTAGTATTAAAATAAGCCAAACAAAAAAGTCACGAAAATAAGCCGAGGCTCACGAGCCCAATCCTAAGCCACTGTTTGGGCTTGGCTTGTTGGGCCGTGACCTCTATAAGCCCAAAAATAAGCTATATTAGCTTTTTTAAAAATGGATAACTACCAAATACTTTAGTTCTCAAATAAGCCAACAACAATAAGCTAAAAAAATAAGGACGAAAGTGTAAATAACCAAGATTTATTTTCTTTTGTTTTCCTATGTTGCCGAAACCAAATAAGCCCAAATTTTTTTACTTTTTTTATTTTTTGATTTTTATAAAAGCGTAACTTTCGAAAACGAAAGGTTCTTCAAATCACGATCGACAAATCCAAACGAAGGAATCTTAATCACAAATCCCCGGCAACGGCGCCAAAAACTGATTGATAGTTTATAATACACGCGATATAATATACTTATAAGAGAGCTTTAAGAAAATTCCCAAGTTTCTCTTGAAGAAAATTCACTCAAATATATATATAATATAATACGTATATTAACCGGGAAGTATGATTCCCGGGTCGTTATTTCCCCAACGATTTATGAAATTGAAACCACGTTTGAATTCGGACAATGATTTGAATGGAATCGAAGATTGATTTGATTATCTATTTCTATGAATTAAAAACAATTAAAATAAGCAAACTATAACAATTAAGCACGAAAACAAATAACGGGTACGAAGAAAACGCGACAAATAAGCAAGTATGACCAATTTAAAACCTACTAATGCAAATTTAATTTCTAAACCTAAATTAAGATAAAAGAAAATTTAAAGAAAAAGAAAATTATTTTTTTGATTATTTTTGATTTTTTTATGAATTAAAAGCTAATTTAATGATTAATAATCCTAGAAAATAACAAATTAATTCCTAAAAATTCTAAAAAATGATTTTAAACTTTTAGAAAAATCTAAGAAATGATAAAAACTCAGAAAAATATTTTTAACTATTTTTTTATAATAAAATCCTATTTTATAAAACTAAATAAAAAAACTTAAAAATGAGATTAAAAATCTAAAAGTGACAAAAATGATTTTAATGCATGTAAACCTTAAAGTAATTATTCTAAATCTAAAAACTATTTTTTTGTATTTTTAAAAATTATTTTTCTATTTTTTATGGATTTTCTAAAAATTTAAACTAAGAAAAATGATTAAAAATAAACTATTAATAGGAAAAATCCAGAAAAATCACAAAAAGTACTAAATGATGCAAGGAATTAAAGAAAAATAAAATCAGAAGCCCAGCTTATCTAATAAGCTGGGAAAAAGCTATACTAAGCTACGACTTATTTTAAAGCTTTAAGACCAAAATGTGTATAAGAATAAAGTGGAAACAAACACTCACGGATGAGCTATTGAAGCACAATGGTAAGTGAGTGTGTATGTAAAGGCAAGGTCGTGGGTTCGAGTCCCAGGCCTTGCTTTTTGCAATTTTTTTTATTTTTGAAAATTTTAAAAACAAAGATGTAGAAAAGCTAAAAACTAATACTTTTAATAAAAGAAAACTTTTTTGAAACTTACTAAATAAGCTGATAAATGGCTAAAAAGACAGAAAAATGCTTAACTACTCTTTTTTTGTTTTTTTTATAAAACTTAAGAACTCTAAAAGAAGAAATAAGCTATACTCAATGAACAATAAGCTAATTTTTAAACTAGTCCTACCCTAATAAGCTGAAAATGACAGAAATAAGATCAAAAAGACAATCCATAAGCTGAAATAAACCAAAAATCATTTAAGCAATTCTGAAAACCAAACAGGCCAAATAGCAAACTTTAGGCTTAATTTTAAGCTAACAAACAAGAAATGATTAGTACCTACTAAAAGCTTAAACTACTAGCTACTTAAAACTACTTTCAAAAAACATTTTGAAATCTTAATAAGCTATGAAAGGTACTTGAAGTGGTAATGCAGAAGACTCAATATTTTTGGTTTTTAAGAAATTTTATGAAAAGAAAAAGGACCGAATTGCAGACCAATTCAGATAAGAAATGAACTTTTTAAGCAAACCTTAAGACTAATTTATATAGATTACTATAAACTATTATGCAAATGAAAATTAAAAGCTAAATACTACTTTTCTATAACACATTTAAGCTAGAAAATGGACAGTTTGGCTGTTATCCTTATGTGATGCAGTTTGCACTTTTTTAAACCAAAACTCAAAACCAATAATTGCAAGCCTAATGACTTGTTACTATACTTTTTAAAATACCAAAACAAAGGCTAAATGAACATAACAACAATTATGAAAAAAAGGCTTATGATTGAGTATCTGAACTCATATTCCATGATCAACACACAAACTTGATACAAGCAGATCTAAATAACAAACCCTAAAATCCAAGTTGACTAATCAAAATTGCGTTATGAAAAGTGCTAAAGAAGCCTTATGGCTTTGACAACACTAAAGATGTTAAAGCGTCTTAACCACAAACACCCCTTTAACTCATTCAAAATCATTTTTAACTTATAAAAGAGAGAGTTAAGGCTCAAACCTTAGATACAAGATATCAACAAACTTATAACAAAGCTAAAGAACATGTATGAATAAGCAAATAAGCCAGAAACAATAAGCTAATAACTATGCTAATATTTTTGGTTTTTGACAGATTTATAAGACAATATTAAGAGAACTAAGATCTATACTATAGAATGTAAAAACAGATAATCAAAAGTACTCAATAAGCATAATAACATAATAATAAGCACAAATAACAAGTAGATAAGCAGAATAAGCAAATTTAAACTAGAAAATCAAAGACAGTAAAGGTAAATGAGAACTTACAAGTGTCTTAGCTAAACAAAGGCTTTAAATGCTCAAGGAGCTAGTCAACAAGCTCTAGCTTATCACAAGGATAAGCTAGTAAAGTCCTATAAGCTCTTCCAAGGTAAGCTTATCATCCAAGCATCCAAATCCAAATATAGCATAGGTATTAACTGATTTCATTAGTTTAAGTAGATTAAATGATTAACTTGAGCTTAAATCTAAGCTTAGAGACTTAGATGAGCTTATGATGAGCTTGTAAGAAGCTTGTGATTGATTTGAGAGTTTATAGAAAAAAAGAGATTTTAGGATTTTGAAAACAAACTAAGCAAACACAGTTTAAATAAAATAACTAAGATTTCATTGATTAAAACAGATTACAATACTTTGAAATGGAAATTACAAAAGCTACTTTTAGAAAACTAAAAAAATGCAGAAAAAAGAAGATTAAAAGAAGATGTTGTGTGTGTGAGTGAGGTCTGCTCTTATAGAGCTGAAATGAAGCTTCTAGGACTCTTGCCCGCTCCTCATTCATTTGATCTTGGCCCTTGATTCTTTCCTCATCATTGGATCCCAAATGTGGATCGTTGGATTAAATGAGTGAGCACACGGATTGCCAACGTGGCATTCCGTGTGTCAGTCCATTTGTGCTTCTTTTACACTAGATTTAGTGTAAAAATCAATCATTGGTGTGCTTTCTTTCCATGTCCGCGTGACCACTCCTAGTGGGTGTCTCCACAATGGAGTGCATTTCATGAGTCTTCCTTGCAGGTTGGAGAGTATCACTTGAATCACTAGGCCATGTCATCAATTTTGATTACCCCTTTGATTTTGACTCGGGGTTAAATGAAGATGATGATGAATAGTAAATGCTCATTGGCGGCCTTTTTATTAGTATTTTTACGTATTGACTTTTTGACTAGGGTGTTGGGAGGGTTGACTTGGGCTTGGTTTATGGGCCCGGGTTATTTTAAAAGAGTGGGCCGGTTTGGGTTATTATAAGGATAACGAGCGTTATCCTTTATAGTATAAAGTGATAACGACCGTTAAGGCTTTAAGGGTTATTTTTGCAATTTAGTTTAACTCTAGGGGCTGTTCATTTAGTGAGTTGACTAAAGGGTGACTGGAATTGACTTTTGACCTTTCAGCAATCAAATCCCCGGCTCTTGTATACTCTTTATCGTCTCGTGTCTGTGTTTGTCCGACTTTGACCGTTTTCTTGCGATTTTTGCTATATCCATACCTACACAATCACAAAGACAAAACAAGCAATATACAAGCATTTTAAGCACAATTTTGTCTTTTATGGATCATTTTTGATATAAAACGGATATGTGTTTTCACACATATCACTGACGCATCGTAGTATACTATGAAATCTTGGTCCATCAGGGAGAGCTAGAACAGGCGCATTAAGATCTGAAATGCTTCTTCCTATTCCTCACCCCAGACATAGGGCTTATTCTTCTTAGTCAAGATAGTAAGCGGTTTAGCGATCTTAGAAAAATTCTCAATGAATCGACGATAATATCCTGCTAACCTTAAGAATGAATGAACTTCGGATGAAGTCCTAGGGGCTTCCCAATTCTTAACAGCTTCGATCTTACTGGGGTCTACATGTATAATATTTCCGTTAATCATATGCCCAAAGAACTATACCTCTTGCAACTAGAATTCAGACTTAGAGAATTTTGCATACAGTTTCTCCTTCTTTGGAAATTCTAAGATTAACCCTAAATTTATCTCATGCTCTTCCTTTGTCCTTGAGTAGATCATAATATCATCTATGAATACTATAACAAACTTGTCTAGGTAAGGTCTACACACTCGGTTCATCAAGTCCATGAATACCACTGGTGCATTCGTCAAACCAAATGGCATTACTGTGAACTTGAAATGTCCATATCGAGTTCTAAATGCAGGCTGTGGAATGTCATCCTCGTGTACTCTCAGCTGATGGTATCCAAACCGAAGGTCTGTCTTAGAGAAATACTATAATCCTTGCACCTGATCGAATAGGTCATCTATCCTAGGGAGGGGATAATAGTTCTTGATGGTTATCTTATTCAACTCCATATGGTCTATACACATCCTAAATGAACCATCCTTCTTCTTGACGAACAATACCAGTGCTCCCCATGGTGACGAACTTGGTTGAATGAAGCCCTTGTCATGGAGTTCTCTGAGTTGACAATGTCCTTCAGTTTTGGCTCTTCGGTCTTTGCACTCAAAAGGTATCTCACCTTTTCTTCACTCCAGGGATTAAGTCGATACGAAACTCGAATTCTTGGGATGGCGGTAATCCTGATAGGTCATCAGGAAATACCTTGGGAAAGTTCCTAACTACAAAAATGTCCTTCAGTTTTGGCTCTTCGGTCTTTGCACTCAAAAGGTATCTCACCTTTTCTTTAGGTTTTTCTCCTAAGACTCTAAGTATCTCGCCGTGTGGTAGTGGAATCCTAACTACCTTCTCGTGGCAAACAATTTCGGCCTTGTGCCGGGACAACCAGTCCATTCCTACGATTACATCAAAACTCCCGTGTACAAATGGTATCAAGTCGATATCGAATGTATGACCTTCTATCTCTAGCTTACAATCGCGTATAACCTTATCGATTTCTACTAGTTGCCCACTGGCTATTTCAATCTCATAGCTAAAACCTAGGTCAATGGGCTCTATGTCTAACAGAGGTATAAAAGTAGTGGAAATAAAGCTATAGTCGGCACTAGAATCGAATAGTGTTGTAGCATAGTGGTTGTTTAGAGTAAACGTACCCGTCATAATGTTTAGATCCTGGTAAGCTTCCTCTGCTCCCATCATGAATGTTCCTCCACGTGCCTAATTACCATTGTTTCCACGACCTTAACCTCCTTCAATAGCCATAGGTTGGTCTTGTCGGTTCCCTCCTGGTCTTGGTGCTCGATTTAACCTAAGGTAGGCGGCCTTGTAGTGATCAGTACCACCACACTCAAAACACCCCCCTCAAATAGTCATTGGGTTTCTAGCACTTACAGGGGTCACCATCCTAGTCCCCGCCCTGTAATCCCTGGCAAAATGCCTTAAACGATTGTAGTTCGTACACTTACGACAAGGCATCTCAGGGTTATGGTGAAAGCTACAGTTTGTACACTTGGGTGTCGTACCCGTGTACTCCTTCCTAACAGGGTTAGTGATTGTAGCAAACACCCTACCAGTCCTAGGTCTCTTATTGTCATCCCTAACATTTCTTTCCTACTCAATTCCCCATTATTTTCTCTCTTCTCAGTATTCTTCTTCAGCGATCCATTCCTGATTGCCTCATCGATTAGCATTCCAGCTTTTAACACAACACTCTAAATTGTTGTTGGCTCCACCATCACACAGATCTGTGGAGCAAGGCCATAGATGTACCTCTCAATTCTTTTGTTATCAGGGGTAACCAAATGAGGGACTAACCTAGAAAGCTCAAGGAAACGATCCGTGTACGCAGCATGGCCAGCTCCGACCATTGCGTGACACCAAAACTCGGTTTCCAGCTTATGCATCTCATTATTAGGACAAAACTCCTTTCTCATCAAATCCTTAAAATCTTCCTAGGTCATGCCAACTACGGCTTCCCGGCCTTTAGTCTGGACCTAGGTATTCCACCATGTCTGCCTTATCGATAAATGAACTGGCACTGTACTTGACCTTTTGGTTAGCTCTACACCCACTCATGTCCTGAACCGATTCCATTTTCTCGATCCAGTGAGTGTAAACTATCGCACCACCCTTCCCATCCTAATCCTTTGGGTTACACACCATAAACTCCTTATACTAACAACCATTTCTACCATTGCTCACGTTAGCATTCCTAACATCACCCTAGATGTTGCTAGCGTGGTTACCTACTTGAGCAATGATGGTAGGAAGTTGATCTTGCAATTGCTGAGCAATGATCGTGGAGAAGTCAGGGACTTCGTCATCGCCTTCATTCGCCCCAATACCTCAGTCACCTCCTTGACCACCTTGATTACCAGTTCGACCACCAACTCTGCTCGTTGGTTCTCTAATCCTTCCACCTCCTCTACCAGTCCATCCACCTGTCCTTCCACCTCGTGGTGCAGCAGTCTGTCAACCTGCATTTCGTGTCGTCGTCCTTGGAGACATCGTCTAAGCGAGGGAGGGTATAGGTAACGTTAGGTAGAAGGGAGATTTCGCATATAGACGGTCCTAAAATACTATAGTACGCAGATGTACGATCCTAAGGTGTCAACACCGAATTGAGCGAATAGGATAGCCAAGTCCACGTGGGTTGTGACACATTCATAATTACGTTGGCCACCGTATTTATAAATGCCTCCTTTCCCAGTTGTACTCAGTATCTAGCCCACACAGCTCAGTGAGCGACTCATCTAGTTCGATAAACGATAGATATTATATAAGATAGATGATATAAATAATAAACGATATAAGATACACAATATAAGATAGCTAAATATAAGATATATGATATCGATAGATAATATAGATATATGCAAAAGCAAGAATAAGCGGAACACCGCACACATAAATCCTATCATGCAACTATATGAAGGTTATTCTCTATAACCTTTGCTCTGATTACCAATCTGTCAAACCCCGACAATGGTAGAAACATGAGGTGTGACAGAGGATTGATCGTCATAACACAAAGCGTCAATATAGAGAAAACTAACATGCATTAAACAAGTGTTACAACATCCTCTGACAAAAAGTATGGAACTTGTGTCAAAATGAGTTGAACCACATCACACAGTCTGGAATTTATTACAATCGAAACCTCACATCCGAAGGGATACAAGTCTAACTGAAAACAAATAGACAAACTGAAACAAAGTCTCAATGCAACTCCAAATGATAAGATCCGAACGGATGCTCTTAGGTCTACCAAAAGTCTCTAAACCTGGCTTCATGGATCATTCACATTACCTAAAAATGATACTCGAAATGGTCAACATTACGTTGGTGAGCTCGTAGGTTTTTGGAAAAACCCAGTTGTTGTGCCAGAATATAAGAGTGGACAGTTGTGCAATATGAAAGCAGAATGCACATAATAGTATTTAAATATTCAACATACCAACATATCAACATATCAAATTAACCCGCATGCTTATAGTCCTCCGAACCTATCGCCTACCAGCTAGAGCTACATAGTCGACAAAGTAGTGAAATGCAAAAATTCCAAGTGGAACGTCGCATAAATAGATCTTGTAGCATTCGTATAACATTTATAAAGTGTTCACATAGCATTCATACATGCAAACATAGGTACACAGCATTGTTAAAAGGTTTTTGCACAAAATTTAAAAGTAGTTAAAAGAAGGTTTTGAGTATCATTTTCCCCCAACGGAAAAGTGTTTAAAAATGGGGCTACAAGTACTCACCTTTAAAAAAAGCGATAAGTAGCTGAGGATATGATCAAATTATGGTATGCAACGACTTCCAGACACGACCTAATCTAGTTAAAGTTCGATTTTAAATATAGGTTTCCTAAATGTATGTTTAAGATTGATGCATAATAGTTTAAAAGATGCGTTGTACGATCACTTTTAATATTATTGGTTGCGTGATGGTTGGTATTAAGACTCGAAAAAAGTATTTCAAAGTACGTATGTTAGATAATATATACTCACAGTATTTAGAAAATTAGACAAGAAAGTATCTAGACTTAGATAATAGTTATTTAAAATTATGTTCCATAATTTATTCGGTAGTCTTAAGTTACCTAGTTTAATTGTATTGATTATGAAAAGTGACACGTTTTAGTTACATTTAATTATAATTAGAAGTTTTATAATTTATAAAATTATAAAATATATTATCGTTTTTAAGTCGGTTTATTAAAATAATAATATTTTATTTATTTTGACCTTTTGTCTGATTTTTTTAAGAAATGGATATTTCTGTAAAATATTCTAAGTATAATATTTTTATAAAATTGTGGCATGACCCGTTCGTTTATAAGACGTTCTCAAGGTTTTTAAACCTCATTTTAAATAATTTCCCTTAAATAACTCAATTCCGTCAAACAACCAAAATCAGCATTTCTTATAAATTTCCAAGACTCATTTCCTTCAAACGACTATTCGATTATTAATATGTGTATATAAATATAAATTGTTATCAAAAGTCCGTTTTTATTTTCCAAATGACTAGCTTTTGCTTATTGGGCCTTAAGGCCCATTAGTAGTCCAAATATCGTTTAATATTCTTAGAATCCATTTTAGACCCATTATTAAGCCCATTAAGAAAGTAAGTATAACAAAAAAATCCACGAAAGAAGCCAAGGTTCACGGACCAAGACTAAGTCATGGTTTGGGCTTAACTTATTGGGTCGTGGCCTTTTAAGCCCATAATAAGCTATCCGAAGCTTATTATTAAGCCGTTAAGCTACGCAAGTTCTTAAATATCAAAACAAATTATAAAAATAAGCTACAAAAATATGACGAAAGAGGTAAATGACCAAAGTATTCCCTTGGTCTCCCTCTCTTTAAGCCGTGAGCCATAAGCTCCCAAAAACCAAACATAGAGCTTATTCAATAAGCTAATAAGCTATTATTTATTTTAGTTCGCAAAATAAGCTATCATAATATGATATAAAAATATGACAATTGTAGATAGTAACCAAAAACATGTTTCCTTTATTTCCTTTTTGAGCCGAGTACAAATAGGCCATAAATAAGCTATACAAGGCTTTTAAATAAGCTAAATAAATATTAAGCTACATAGTATATAAATGTTATTCAACCATCACAACCAAAATAATAAAATGGTCTTTCCTTGCCCTTGTATACCCACGTTCGAACCAAACAAACACCCCTTTATTTTTATTTGAAATTTTAAGCTTTCGATTTTTAACAAACGGACCGTACAACTATTATCTATGCATCATAATATTAATAAAAGTACAAAAAGATTTGAGGAATGGATGACTTACAAAGAAGGTTTTGAAAATGAGATTAAACACTAAACCGACAACCCAAACGTTGTTTTAATAAACCCACGCCTATTAGAATCAACCCGGAAATACCCAAACTCTCATGTTTTTTTATCGAAGTTGGAAAAATTATGATGTTTGTGTGTGTGTGTGAATCGGACGCAAGCAAGAGGAAGGAGAGAAACACAAAACTAAAGTGTGTATGAAATGAGGAATGAATGTGTGCATTTGAAAACATATAAGACAATGGCTAGTACTACCAAGGGACCAACTAGCTAAAAAAGTGCCTCCTTGCTCCCTAGTGGGGCTCGAAACCAGATAAGATTCTAGGAGGATCCTAAAAGCGTTTTAGCTCTTGTCGGGTTACTAAATACTCAATTCTTGTGATTTAAAATGTGACCCGAAGTTTCCTAGTATTTTTAATGAATGTAAAAATGTTTTTCCATGAACTTTGACTATTTACATGATGGGTAAATAATTAAAATGCTTTAAATTTAGTACGGATCGTTAACAGACGTGTCGGGACGCGTTGCTTAGGATTTTTAGCCGTTTGCGGGAAAACTTCCCGGAGATTGATTAAATATAAATAAAATCATCTACAATGAGATAATTAAAGGGAATAATAGCACTAATAATTAAATAGATAATAAAATTATTACTGATAAATCCCAGAAATTGATCTAACCAGAACATAAAGTAATAAAAGTTGAAGGACTAAAACAGAACATTATAAGCTAGAAAATCCGCAAGGGTTACAAAAAGAGATGGTAAATATGAATTAATCATTTGGAAAAAAGAAATCTAAAAGTAAAAATTAGGGAAACAATTGGTTGTATGTAGGTTAAATCATGAATTATTCAATGATGGTTTGTATTCCCACAAACACTTCATATTTTTGATGGTTAATTTTAGTTAATGCAATTAAAAACTTAAAGCCTCCATGTAACTGCTCGGTCTGTTGAGTTTTGAGAGGAAGAACACAGGTTAGTCACACACAGGATAATTCGGGATTAAATCATAAATACTCCACATTAAATTTAGTGGACTGAAACTCATATGATATCAGATAGATACCATGAAAATACATATATGAAACGAGCGACCATGTGTAAAATGATTTGTTAGCCTTAATTATATTAAGTCAAACAAGAATGTTATCGGTCTTAGAAAGTCAAACTAGGTCTTGTATTGTAATAGGCTAGTCGGGTTCAACGGGCTTGGATTGTAATATAATATTGTCCGTGTTTCGGGCTCAAAGCCCAAGTTAAACCAAGCCCGCTAAAACCGAGTCCTCATTGAGCTCCACACTTCCTAGGCTGGTTGCTACTCCGACAGATCGCATACAGAGGGTATTTACAGCTCTTCCACACAAATTAGTTCTCTGCTTATAGCACACACTGTCTCTGCGGTACTAGTACGAATGCGTATACTGACACAACTCCTTATTCGATTCTAGCAATAATGTGACCCGAAGTTTCCAAGTATCAATGTATATTCTACAATCGAATCGTACTCTCTAACATAAAACATGATTTTTTCCATGAACTTTGCTGCATCTTACATAATGGGTAAATAATTAACGATATATCTTCTTATTGCAACACATTTACAGCTACACGGGCGACACGAGCATAAACCCAGATCACCCGGCGATATTCGGACGCGTTGCAGTAGGATTTTAAGCCGTATTGCGGGAAAACTATCCCAGAGATTTCGCGTTACAATAGCGATTATCTATTCTGCAAGTGCATCACATTAATGATCTAATTAATAACTCCGTGAGTTGGGCCATAATAGCAGCTTACAACTCACAACAGACATAAGATATAAATACTTACTGTACGTCAGATCGCCAGAAATCCTCACAAATATGCGATCTAATTCTCCAACTTCAATCTACCTAAATCTATCAATATAAAGGGTTGGAAGGCACTCTAGATCTACCGCGCCATAACATTAATAAGCTAGAAAATCCGCATGGGTTACCAAAAGAGATCGTAACAAACTGCGAGATATCTAGACACCTTATGCACTCTCTTTAGACGAAAATCGAAATCTGATCGGCACTCGAGTAAGAAACATAGGGAAACCATTTGGTATAGTAGTAGGATAAATCATGAAATTATTCAGATGTGATGGCCGCTCTTGATATCATTGCTTCTACCTACACACAAAACACATCTCATGATTATTTCAATCTAGATTTTCTTCTATTTCACGTGCTTAATGCCAAATCTTATTCATAAAACTCAACGCCCTCTGCATCTAACTAGCTCGTACGCACGGAAAAAACGACATCAAATATTAATCCTTTGAGTATGTATGATGTGACGTATTTGTCGTCGGAAGAACACAGGTTAGAACAGACACATAACAACAGACACTATTTAGCGCGCTAGATCTTCTATTAAGCTACCAAATATACACTTTCTCACGCGAATTAAGAATAATACAGTGGTGCGCTATGAAACTCAGTAGTACTTTAATATCAGACTATGATAACAGTGGCCATGAAAACCACCTATAGGAGTCTACTCTAATATCGTATCCTTTCTATTTTGAGATTCCAGTCTAAACATGGACACTAATTACAATTAATATATCTTTCCCCACATTAGTATATAAAGATTATATATCTGTCTCTCATGATAATCTCACTTTCTCATTAATTTACTAGATCACCTCACAAGGATTTGTAGCGTAGAACATTTCCATGCGTTATTCCAATTGTTAGGTGGATCAAGCACACAACATTGACAACATCGAGATTATTATCACATTCTTGTAACTTGTGTAGAGATTTGACTAATTGTATAAACTTTCGCGACAAGTTTGATATACAAAGACAATTGAGAGTTAACGTTTTAACTATATCCGTTTCTTTGCAAGTCAGCTTTGCAAGAGGTGACTAGATCAGAGTAACAAGTTCTAGCGCGTACTAATCTCAACTATCAGGAAGGCGATCTAATAATTGTTTTGGTTCTCTATATTATAAGCCATCAACATTTTTTACTCTTCATGCAATCATTTCTTCAAATAGATTCTCTTCAACATAAAAGCTGAACACGCGTTACCTTCTAAGTGATATTTATTTAGCGAGCACACAAAGTGAGTGCGATGAAGCTATTTACTAGACGCGCATGACAGCAAGCGTATTAGAGTACACAACATCTATGTCTTTAAGTTTATGACAAATATATACTCTTTACACAATCCCAGCTTCATCCCGAACTCAGAACAAAATATGACCCGGTAGGTGGACATTTTTTTGAAACCGTAAACACATATCTGAGGACCCGAGTAGCATTTAAGGACATCATTAAAAAATTCGTTGTTTTATTTCAAATTAACACTACATCGGAAGAATCCATGGGTGTCCGGGGATCCCACGGGAACCCCATGGTTCCGTCCATGTTTTTATGTGACAATCCACATTTTCAGGTCATTTTACGTCAATAAACTCAAAACTATTTACTTTGAACCTTACGTGTTTACTTTTAATCAATCTAACCGCTCAACTAAAGGTTAAATCGCGTAAAACCTTATAATATCATCACTTATTACCACAAGGAGAAAACACAAGATCATGTTCACAGCAAACTCAAAATAGAGTATAGTTACAACAGTACAGATTGAGTTGTCAATAATACTTACGAGAATTTACGTACTGTATACATTCCATATTGTATCTTTGAGCGATACACACTAGTTTATTATACTAGGTTTCGGAAAAATGACACATAACGCGTTTACGAAGATTTCAGAGGATACATTCATGCACAGCACTAGTATACTATACTATACCGACACGTTACTTCCATAAATTCCCCAAAAATATTTTATACCTATACACAAGAGATATTCTAATAACGTTTCCCTTCCACCATGTATGACACCATATTATGGTCCGGATGCCCATGGATATTACATCCCACTGTTCAGCAATGAGGAAGAGAAACCAGACGAGTCCACACTCCAGCGGTGTGAGCAGAGCAGCAGTACACATAAAACAGTTCTAGGCGATGCGGGAAAAGCGCGATGAGTACATTATCACACAAAACAAACATATTAGAACAACATGGCTATATAGTACAAAGGTAATATTCAACCAAAATGTAATAGTAACATTCCAACAACGTGCGCTATATCACGAAAGAGAGAGAGTATTTCAAACGAAACAGAGAGATGTCATGTCAAACTCTAAAATCCAAAACACTAAGGAAATTTCTATACTAGGTCATTACACTTTGGTCGAAATCAGCTATCCATACACTCTTATCAACTAAGGTCATCAATATTCTTCCTATCAGTCATTCCGTTGATTTCACGACGTTATTTCTACACACACACAGGACACGATGTGGTTAATGATAAACCCTGCGTCCCTCTGCCCATACGCATGAAAAGAAAAATGCGGCTGATGCTAACGCATCAAGTAACAAGATATAATAATAAAAAGGTAATAAGACAAAAGAACAGGACATATGAAAGGCCGAATGCGGACGTAGAACCTGCTAAACAAATATCAAATGAAATACGAATCAAATGAATAAGAATCAAGAACAACAAAGGAATGCCCACGAGCTCAGATAAATGTCTAAACATGATACATGAATAGACCCTAAAAGATAAATTAAAAGAGTATACTTGAAGAAGAAAAATAAAGAAATAAAAAAAAATAAAAAAAAAAAAAAAAATACAAAGGATGAGGAAAGATAAAAAGAAAAAAAAATAATAAAAAAGAAAATAGAAAAAAAAAAACAATAGAAAAATACGCCTTCCACCGCCCGCATCCCCCCTCCCCCACAAAACAACCTACACCTTCCCCCTCACCCCTTACCACAGCACCCCTACTCCTCCCCTACCCTCCCTCCCCACCCCTCACCCTACTCCTTCCCACCCTATAATACCACTCCCTACACACCATCCCGCACCTTCACCCACAGATAAGCAAACCCCACCACCCGATCCTCCCCCCCCCCCCCCCCCCACCTCCCCCCCTCACCACACCCACCTCGACCTCCCCCAATCCCCTCTCACCTCCCTTCCCGATTCCCTCACCCCTTACTATATCCCTTACCTCCCTCACCACTCCCAGCTCTCCCCCACACCCCTCCCTAGTACCCACTCTGCCTCTCTCCCCACCCCCCGCCGCTCTCCCCCAGGAACACCCCCCTGCACATCTGCCCACACACACCCCCCCACCTACACATTGCCACCCCACCCCCCTCCCACCACCTACCACCCTACAGTACCACCCAGACCTTCCCCGACATTCTACACGACTGTCAGAACCACACAAACTAACATCACATGTCGCGCGCACCCCCCCTCCCCCCCACACCCCGCCTCCATAGCTCACCGCTACATCCCCCCACCAGCCCAGCCACTAAACCCCCCGCCACCCCCACTCTCTACGAGTGGGCATCTACCTGCCCCATCCGCTCCACGGCACGCTCCAGTTCCCCCCCGCCTACACCACCCAACACCACCCACACAACCCACCATAGCACCCCCCCCTCCCCCCCCCTCCTGGGGTGTCTCCCCCCAACCCAAAGTCAGCCGTTCTCCATCGAACCCCACCCCCTTCCCTCCCCCCACCGTCTACGCCCACACCTCCTCCATCTTTCCGCTTGACCCGTCGCCAACCCCCCCCCCCGCTCCCCCCCGCCACCCCCCAGCCTGCCGCCACCCACCTCCCCCCGGACGCGACGCAAAGCGGGAGGTGATCCCAGCAGCTGGCGTGCGGTGGGGCGGGCTTGGGTGTCGTGTTTTGCGGAGGAGGGGCAGCTGGTCTTGGGGCGGAGCCTCGACTGGGTTGGTGCGCTGTGAGTGGTTGGGAGGGCATTGAGTTGGTGCATAGACCGAGGTTATTCTCCTGCTGGTCCGTAATCTGTAATTAAATATTTTTGTGCGCTACACAACCCCACATCCCATTTCGGTCCAAACAGCGTACTCCCCACAACCAGAAGACCCCCAACCAACAATAGCGCAACACCTGCAACACACAAATTAAGCGTTGATTAGCAAACATATATCGACACCTATATTCATCCTTTATCTGAGCTCGATGGGCATTCCTTGTCTCTTCTCAGATCCTTAAATCATTGATTCTCTCTACTTCACTGGATATTCGTTCTACTAGTTTCCTGTTCTTCGTTTCATTCCATCTCATTCTATATGGTCCTCCGCAAAAAAGTTGTACACCTGATATTGTCAACTCCTGATGGGTACCAAACTGTATTGATTTGGGGTGTCATAGCGCAACACACCAAATTACTTGAACTGAACGACAAAGTACATAGGATGCATCCCATACGCTCCATACAAAACAAAGTCCAATCCATATACACAATGTTGTATCGCCCCGACCCAAAATGGTAGAAGTATTACAAATATGGTGTGACATCAAAGCATACATAATCATCACACACGCAAAAACAGCGGAAGTCGTAATAAATAACCAAAGGAAATAATGTCCAACAAGGACTTAAGTACATAAGTTCTCAAGGGATAACCCAATCCAAACGACATACCAAATGTCTTGAAAAGAAACCAATTCATAAATAAAACTAAGATCTCAATGGAAAGTCCACACTCAGCATCTCATCAATCTAAAGCAAAACCCAGCTCCTAAGCTTTAGATACATGCGCAGGAAAAGAAAGTGCGGTTGAGCTTACAAAGCCCAGTGAACAGATATATAATATCGAATACAAAAAGATAACGGAAAGTCAAAGGATACGATCCAAGGTACAAAGGATATCACAATACATGATCAAAGGAATACAAATGTAGGGTAAGACAATTCAAAAGATCAAATCATAGTGTAAGGTAAGATGAATCAGGAATCAAAATTAAGTTAAGTTCAATCACCAAGCCCAAACAAATCATATCATAAGTCTCCATGGAGTCGCAAGATCTCCAATGTGAAATGACGTGGATGCGCCCAAACATCGTCACCAAAGTATCCATAAATCATAAGGTCATAACCATCGAAACAAAACAAATCTATGGAAGCATCCATAACTCCCTTAAACTAAATAATAATCTTCATCGATGCCAAATCAATGATCAAATGGGGGACGGCGAGAGAAATCACTCACTCACACATGAGTCCATTCCCAAGGTGCATCAATGACCACTGGCATTTTACCTCATGGCTAGAAACAAATATGGCTTGTTCTCAAACTGAAGGGTTCAAAGCAAAGTCATATTCAAAAGTTCATTTCAAGGGATCATAGCAAAGGTTCAATGTCAAAGTTCCTATATCACAGGTTTAAATATCAAAGTTTTCAAATCAAAGGTTTCAAATAACAAGTGTCAATATCACAGTAGCATAGCAGGGTTCAAATGGAACATAATAACAGATTATATAAGAGAGCCAAAATAAAAGGCTCAGAGCAAATGTAGCAGATCACATAAGTAATCAAAGATAGAGAGGAATATGTCATGAGAAACCTTAATGATAAGGTCAGAATATCTGTACGAATAACGGAACAAATGAAGCAACGCATAAATCATAATAATGGTAAGAGGTGTAGATATTAAGAATATACGTACCTTATTCCGAAGCAAAGCAATAATCAAAGAAAACACCACAGGAAAAATCACAATCACTTCCTCTTGACCGAACCTAAAGAAATGATAAATTCAAATTACAAACCATTCATTTAAGTTATACTTTCTATTTTTAGAAACTTTCCATTTTTAGTAAGTTTCCATTTTTAGTAACTTTCCATTTTTAGTAACTTTCCATTTTTAGTAAGTTTCCATTTTTAGTAACTTTCCATTTTTAGTAAGTTTCCAAAATTAGTAACTTCATCATTGAATTCTATAAGTATTTTAACATAGCTTATGGAACCTTAATAGCCAACCTTACAAGCTTAGGTTTAATATGACAACTTTTCTATATTTTAGGGTTCAAGTAGAAAATCAACAATCTTCAAGTTGAAAAGTGTAAATATCAAAGATTTCACATTTTTAGTTCAGATGATACCTTTCATTTTTTGTATTACAAGTCAAACCTTAATTTTACATAATTACATATTTAGTCCTTTTGGTTTATTAATTAATTAAAACATTATCTTTATTATCCATAATAACAAACAAGCCCTTAAGATTCAAATATGACAACAATCATAACTTAATACATTATGATACTAACCAAACTATACTTTTCAGAATTACAATTTCAGTCCCTCCTAGTTTTAATTAATAAAATTCCAAATTACTTAATATTTGTAATTAACCATTTTAAAATCCAAAATAATATCAATATGACCTTTTATACCCCCAACTTATTTTATAAGATATACCTAAATATAATAACATGTCTAACGCCCCTAGTTTCATTTACAAAACAAGTCCTTATACCTTTTATATCACAATCGGCTAACAATTAAATCCACAAAACCCTAGTTTAATTTTTCCAAACCTCAAACACAATTAGTTCCCAATCATTAGCATTTATTTCACCTGGAAAAAATAACAAAACCCTAACCCTAATTCATTTCAACCATTTTCTTTCCTTTTTCCCTTATTTTCGAATTCGGCAAACACTCTTAAATCCCCAATCTTTATTCGAATCACTTATAAATTTTTCCAACAATTTTTCTGAGTTATATGTGATATGAACAACCTTAGAAAAATATAAAATGAATTTTAAAAATAGTTTAAATGCCGATTACATATTTAATCTAAAATTAGGGTTTCCAATATGATTTAATTTATAAAATCAAAATAAAATGCATGAACATTTTTACCAAGTATATAATGAATTAATATGATGAAACATGAGTTATAAAAATACCTTTGATGATCCTTGATGGTTTTATGAATTATTAGTGCCCGGTTGAGATTTTCGAACCCAAAACAATACCAAAATCGAACAAAGCCTTATAAAATCTTCCCACTATTTTTCCCACACTCCTTGACCTTCAAATCACCTTAGAAAAATCGTGCAAGCCCTTGGAAAAATTCTATGCCGTCACTTTTGGTTTTATTAGGGTTTCGGGATCTTGTTTTTTAGGATTTATCAAATGAAAATGAATAAAAGAGTTATAATAGGATTTAGGCCGAGTTTAGGGGCTTCCAAAATGAGTTTAAATCAGATTATACTTTGCCAATATTTATTTTATAATTATCCTATTTTAATTTATTTAATTTGTAAAGTTATAATTAAATAAATATTAACTAATTTCGGCAAAAGTATACATATATAAATATTAATTATTTTCTTATATAACATAAGGTATTTTAAATCTTACAAAATTTCATAATTGTCATATATTGTATTTTCATAATTTTTAACATTTAAATGAATTTTATTCATGCTTTTATGAATTTTCTTGCATTAGGGGTATTTTGGTAATTTTACACTTGTTGAGATTTTTAGGTTTTACAGCTTCTTCCCTTTCTAAAAGAAAATTTTCGTCCTCAAAAATTGAAATGAACCGGAATGAAAACGAAATGAGAACGAAACGAACACATACCGAACTAGACAAAGAAATGAGGATAACTAGCTCGCATAGACTCTTCTGTCTCCGAGGTAGCCTCACGCTCTGGGTGATTCTTCCAAAGAATCTTCACCAAAAGGATAACTTTGTTTCTCATGACCTCTCCAAGACGATCCAGAATGGATTCAGGTTCGCGGACAAAAACATATCAGTCTGAATCTGATCAAATTATAAGATGCGACAGCAATGGTTGATAATGGTGTATCCCCTCAAAAGAGATACATTGAAAGACATCGTGAACGTGCGATAACTACGGAAGGAAGCGCCAGACGATACGAAACCTCTCCAATACTATCCAAAATCTCGAAACCGTACCAATGAATGAGGACGAGCCTTGCCCTTGATCCCAAAACGTATAACTCCTCTGAATTGCGGAAAACCTTCAGAAATACCCTCGTAGCACGCAGTTTGAAACTCTAATCACTCGATGCCTTATCAGCATAACTCTTACAGACGCGATCAAGCCTCTTTCAATTTCTCCTTAGAGCACATCCACATTCTCATTATAATCTCGATAAGCACCAGACCTCAATCAAATGTTTCACCTACTTCATCCCAGCAAATAGGTGCTCGACATTTTCTACCATAAAAAAGCTCCAAAGGTGCGCCTATTGATGCATAGCATGCCAACTATTATTCGAAGGCAAACACCACCAAGCACAAATATACATCCCAGACTACCTGTCCATTCTAAGAGCACAGCCCTCCAACATATCTTCCAAGGTCTGAATGGTCCTCTCGACGGACCATCGGTTTAGATGAAATGCTGTACTGAAACTTAAGACGAGTTCCCCAAGCTTCTGAAATCCATTACAAAAATGAGCACGAAAACTTCGGATCTCTGTCGGACACAATAGAAGTCGGTGTACCATGCAGTCTAACGATTTCCTGTCGAAAAATCTCCGCCAACTTACTAATACCATAGTTCTTCCAATGGGTAAGAAATGAGCAGACTTGGTTAGCCGATCAACAACCACCCGAAATCGCATCATGTCCTCTTCTGAGTAGTAAGTGGCAAACCAGTAACGAAATCCATGGAAATCTCATCCCCATGTCCCCATAGGGGGAATCTCCAACGACTCATAACAAACCACTAGCCCTCAGATTTTCAATTTTACCTGCGACAAGTCATACATTTAGATACAAATGTAGCCACATCTTGTTTCATTCCGTTCCATCAAAATAACTCTTTCAAATCTGCAGTACATCTTGGTTTGAACCACTGGATGAATAGTAAATGGAGAACTATGAGCTTCCGTCATAACCTTCTCGCGAAGTGCCTGATCATTTGGAACACATAGCCTATCTTCAAACCACACAACACCGTCATCATCAACACTGAACTCAGTATGTTTACCGTCTTCAACATTCTGCACAATAGCCCACAACTCACCGTCGTCCCTTTGAGCTTCTTTGATCTGTAGCATGAGGTTAGACTTTATCCTCATACTCGCCTAATAGCCACCAGAACCTCGTACACATAGCTCAACATCCAAACGCTCTAAATCACGAAGGATTATGGAATCAAAACAAGCTATCATCCCAGATTTTCGACTAAGTGCGTCGGCAACCACATTAGCCTTGCCCGGATGGTACTGGATGTTAGTGTCATAATCTTTCAGAAGTTCCAACCATCTTCTCTGTCTCATGTTAAGTTCTCGCTGAGTAAAAATATATTTGAGACTCTTATGATCTGTAAATATATCACAAGCTTCACCATACAGATAGTGTCTCCAGATCTTCAATGCAAAAACCACCGCAGCTAACTCAAGATCATGGGTTGGATAATTTACTTCATAAGGCTTCAGTTGCCTTGAAGCGTAGGCGATCACCTTCCCATGTTGCATCAAAACACAACCCAAACCTTTCTTCGATGCATCACTGTATATCTGAAAACCACCGGAACCTGATGGAAGAGTCAATATCGGAGCAGACACCAATCTCCGTTTCAATTCCTCAAAACTCTCCTGACGCTCATCCGTCCACACAAACTTCTCACCCTTTCTCATCAGCTGGGTAAGAGGTAAAGCTAATCGGGAGAAACCCTCAACAAAACGTCGGTAATAGCCAGCAAGCCCCAGAAAACTTCTCACTTCCGTCACCGTAGTAGGTCTCGGCCATTTGGTGATAGCTTCAACCTTTGATGGATCCATAATGATGCCGTCTGCAGATACAATATGACCAAGGAACGCGACTTGCTGTAACCAGAACTCGCACTTCGAAAACTTCGCATACAACTTCTTTTGTCTAAGAATCTCCACATCAATTAGTAATGTCCGCTCATGCTCTACTTCAGAACTTGGAGTAAACAAGGATTGTCGTCGATGAAAACAATAAACGAACTTATCGAAGGTACTCGTGTAAATACGGTTCATCAAACCATAAACACGGCAGGAGCATTTAGTCAGACCGAAGGCATAACCAGAGAACCGTAGTGGCCATAACGCGTTACAAAAAGCAAGTCTTAGCAAAATGCCTGCTCTCACACACGAAGCTGGTCATAACCAGATCGCAAATCAATCTAGAAAAATATTTAGGCCCCGTTGCAGTTGGTCAAACAAATCGTCGATTCGCGGAATATGGATAGCGGTTACGAATTGTAATACGGTTGAGTTCGCGGTAATCAATACACAAGCGCATGCTCCCATCCTTCTTTTTAACAAATAAGACCGGTGCACCCCACGGTGAAACACTGGGTCTAATAAAGCCATTCTCCAACATCTCTTGTAACTGTTCCTTTAACTCTTTCATACAACCGTGCCATACGATACGGAGCCTTGAGATAGGTTCAGCACGGGAAATTAACTCAATGCCAAATTCAGTACTCTCTCTACCGGGCGCGAGACGAGGGGAAGTTCATCGGGAAAAAACATCAGGAATTCACGAACACTAGAACGATTTTCAATATTAGTACTCTCCACAGATGTGTCATAACAGAAGCCAGAAAACCCTTGCACCCGTGAGAAATCAAGTTACGAGCCATATCATAGGCAAGAGATGATCTTAACGGAACATCAAGCGCGAGGAACCATGATAAACAAATTTAGGTTGGCGAACGTTACCGTAGATCACAGTCCAAGCATAGCAGACAATGGTAGCCTCGATGAGAGAATCCAACCAATCCATAGCCAAGAATCACATCAAAGTCAACATAATGGATAGCTATCGAGAAAACGATTAGCAAACGCAAACAAGATAGTTGAACGGAAGAGAGTTACCCAGAAGGAACCTAATGTTCTACCCCAATCCTCACAGGTCATATCCCTAGAGCTCTGAAGGACATTAAGACCTCATCAAGAAAAACCTGGCGACTCGAATACCATAAATTGTAACGCCCCGACCCAAAAGGGTAGAAGTATTACAAATATGGTGTGACATCAAAGGCATACATAATCATAACACAAGCATAAACAGCGGAAGTCTTAATAAATAACCAAAGGAAATAAGTCAACATGACTTAAGGTACATAAGTTCTCAAAGGATAACCATAAGTTATGTGTAATCATGGTGACACAAAGAATGAATTCAAAAGAAATTGGAATACGTTAGAGAATCAAGAATGAAGAGGATCACAAGAACAAGAACACAAAAGAATTAAAGCCAAGAATCACACCAAAAACACTAAGGCTTGAAAAACACTACCGGAATCACCAATTTCTACATCACCTTCTTCTTCTTGCAAATTCTATGAATGAACACAAGTTTTGGAGTAAAATTTTTAAGAGAGTATAGTGAGGGAGAGGGGATAGAGCAGGCCATATATATAGAGAGGAGAGGGACAAAAATTTCCTATTCTTTTAGAAGATTTCAAAAGATTTGCCTTAATCCTTTTACACTTAATACTTAAAATAGGTTTTGTAAAAAAATAAAGATATCATACAAATAAAGGGGGGGGCATATATACTTAAAATAAGAAAATATATATATTTTTTATTATTATTAATTTTAAAACAAATACCTTATGTTATGTATTTATAATTCACAAATAATTATAACCTAAGGTTTTAATGTTAAAGACTTATTATTCAAACTTAGGTTATATTCAAAATGGTGAAATAAAAATATAAACCAAATTTTTGGATTTTACACTCTTCCCTCTAAAAAGAAATTTGACGCTCGAAATTGAAATCAAAATGTGAACATAGGAAGATGAATTCAGGTTATCGTAGATCACCAAAGATGACAAACGATTTGGTAGGACAAACGAGTAGGGGCGCTATGATTATAGTCAACAATCCATGGGGCTCGGGAGGAAATTATATACAAAATCATTCAGATCCAAAGGAAACAGATTAGCAGAACAGAAGACTTATTATTACATCAAATCGAAGCGGACAGTTCTGATATCCGTGCGGTAATGATCCCAACATTTCATTAGGCGTAGATAGACGAGTGCAACTTATAATTAAGTAGCGTAGGGGAGATGCTAATGTGTTTAGTAAATGAAACAGAAACCACAGAATGTGTTGCACCATAAGTGAAACAAGCTCCAGTAACCCTATGACATGCCTTGCCCAGATGAAGTTTCCCACATATGTCACATGGAAGAAAAGAGGCATAGTCCGGGTATCTTTTCTGACCTGAAAACCCAGAAGAACGGTTGTACTGCTGACCTCGGTTCTGCCATGACTTCTGATTACTGTTGCCACCCTGTCTGTCATAACTGTGACCGTCATAACCTTTCTGATCATAACCCCTTTGATTGCTATCCTGAGTTGTTGGTCGAATACGGTCCCCATCACGGTTTCTCTTGTTATTCTGACTTGACCTCTCACGGAGAATCTCCATGTTCCTATCAGCATTGGCCACTTGAGCCACATCAGTAAACTCCTTGTTTACTATCCCATCTAGAATCCAATCACAAAGTGCCCACTTGAAATGTTTGGCCTGTTTCTCCTGAGGACCTGCCTTATTACACATGAAACCTGCCAACTTGAGAAACCTCTTCATAAACTCACCACTGGTATCTCCATTTCTCTGTCGAATCGTATGGTACTCCCTCTCGTACTTTTGTTGCCCAGACCTGGGAAAGTACTGCAAAAAGAAGACGTCACGGAAATCCTTCCATGACAAGGTAGCTACATACTTCTCACCTCCTTTGGCTTGTTTAAAA
Source organism: Tanacetum coccineum (assembly GCA_026074375.1). Classification (NCBI taxonomy): domain Eukaryota; kingdom Viridiplantae; phylum Streptophyta; class Magnoliopsida; order Asterales; family Asteraceae; genus Tanacetum; species Tanacetum coccineum. The sequence continues at coordinate 43,717 of BQNB010044915.1, forward strand.
TCCTTCCACTAATTAAGAGCATCTCCTTCCAACTTGTAACTTGCCAACCTAGCCTTGAATTCATCAGCACATCCTAAAACCTCGAATATCTTCTCAATGTGAGCAATCCAGTTTTCGGCATCAACTGGAGTGGTTGCGGTGCTAAAAGATCGAGGTTTCTGTTTCCCAAACCTTTCCAACCAGGTGTGGATGGTAGGAGGTTGATCACCACTTCCCCCAGCTCCATTCTGACGGATCTCATTGGTGAGCCGAGTAGTGAGACCTTGTAGCAATGCATCAACTGCTCGTTGCACCGCCGCCTCAAAAGTAGGACCCAAAAATTCGGGGGTAGATCCACGTGTGTTGACCATCTTAGTAATCAACAAATGAAACAGCGAAGATAATTTAGAGTTAAGATCAAAATACGAAAGGAAGCGATCATATCAAAAGGAAACCTAATGTCTACCCAATCCTCATAGGTCATAACCTAGGTTCTACAGGGCGTAACCGCGTTCTATGATTATGTGTAACATCCCGCTCCGATAAAGAGACCAAAAGTCAGATTATGGTGTCATATCAAAACATATAAACGCAAGCGGAAGACTTTATTAAATAAAAATACTAAGTGATGAAACAAAATGAATTCCAAAAGCATTAAATTTCAACAAAGTCTAAATGAAAAGAGATCTTCATACGAAAGAAGTCTAAAACATAAATCCAAACAAAGGAATGCCCACGAGCTCAGATAAATGTCTAAACATGATACATGAATATACCCTAAACATATATAATCATATAGCCACATAATAAGTTGTACACATGATTTGCAACTCATGATGTACCAAATGTGATATGGGGTGTATAGCACACACAACCATTCACCTGAACTGAACGGAACAAAGTACCTA
>BQNB010044916.1:6377-39101 GCA_026074375.1 Tanacetum coccineum
CAATTTCTTTGAGTCTTTCGGAATACTTATCGTACTATAATTGAATTATAATTATTGATTTTCCTTATTTATATATATTACTTATATATACTAAAGGCAAAATCTCTGGTTATCAGGCACCATTTAAGTGAGAAACTCCTGTGAATGCTGTTAGAATGGGTCATAATCAGAAGGCTTGTTACGAGTGTGGAAGCCCTGATCACCTTTAGTACAATTGCCCCAAGTTAAACCGAGCGTCGGGTAAAGCAGGGAATCCATTAGCATTGGAGGGAAATCGTAACAACCGGAACAATGGGAATCGAGCTACAGGAAGGGCCTTCAATGTGAATGTGAATGCGGTGGAAGCTTTACAGGATCCTAAAGTTGTGATGGGTACTTTTTCTTTAAATGATCATTTTGCTACTGTACTTTTTGATTCTGGAGCTGATTTTAGTTTCATTTCTACTGAATTTGCGCCTTTGCTAAATGTGAAATCTAGTATTGTAAATCATGGTTATGTGATAGAAGTAGCAGATGGTAAGAAGGTAGAAGTTGATAGGATTATCCGTGACTGCAAACTAGAACTATGAGATTCCCTGTTTAGCATAAATTTGATACCGTTGGGTCATGGAAGTTTTGATGTGATTCTAGGAATGGATTGGTTATCCCAGAATAAGGCTATGATAGTTTGTCATGAAAAGGTGGTTGAAATACCGTTGGAAGGTAGTGGAATACTTAGGGTTCAAGGGGAACGTACTTTAGGGGCCGCTAAAGCCTTAATGAATGCTAAGGTAGATGAACCAAAATTGAGTGATATATCTGTAGTACGAGATTTTATTGATGTATTCCCGGAAGACTTAGAGGGGTTACCACCACAACGACAAGTTGAGTTTCGCATAGATTTAGTTCCTGGAGCGACGCCAGTTGCGAAGTCTCCATATCGTCTAGCGTCTTCAGAAATGCAAGAATTGTTCGGGCAGCTTCAAGAGTTGCAAGACAAGGGTTTCATACGACCGAGTCACTCTCCATGGGGAGCACCTGTATTATTTGTTAAGAATAAGGATGGCTCTTTTCGCATGTGCATTGATTATAGGGAATTAAATAAGTTAACTGTTAAGAACCGCTATCCTCTCCTTAGAATTAATGACTTATTTGATCAACTGCAAGGATCACGTTATTTATCTAAGATAGATCTTAGGTCAGGTTATCACCAACTCCGCGTACATAAGGATGATATTCCAAAGACCACGTTTCGAACGAGATATGGACATTTTGAGTTTACATTTATGCCTTTTGGATTAACCAATGCACCAGCGGTCTTTATGGATTTGATGAACCGAGTTTGTAAACCGTATCTAGATAAGTTCATCATTGTTTTCATTGATGACATTTTGATCTACTCTAAGTCTAAGGAGGAACATGAGATTCATTTAAGATTGGTGTTAGAATTGTTGAGGAAAGAGAAGTTGTACGCTAAATTCTCCAAGTGTGAGTTCTGGTTACAAGACTGCATTTCCTTGGCCACAAGCGGTCAACCAGAAGGGCATTTAGCGTGAATCCAAGTAAGAGTGAGGCTGTAAAGAAGTAAGGATCCACTACAAACCGTCTGAATTTGATCATTTTTGGGGCTAGCAGTTTACTACCGACCTTTTATAATCGCAACCTTCTCAAGATTGCTAAACCCCTTACTTTGTTGACTCAGAAAAACAAGAAGTATGTATGGGGCATAGAATAAGAAGAGGCCTTTCAGACTTTGAAGAGTAAATTGTGCGATGCACCGATATTGTCACTACCTCATTGGGTCGAAGATTTCATAATCTACTGTGATGCATCGAATCAGGGATTAGGTTGTGTACTCATGCAAAGGGGAAAAGTAATTGCCTATGTACAAGGCAGCTAAAGAACCATGCGAAAATTAATACCACGTACGACTAGAATTGGGGGCAGTTGTGTTGCCCTAAAACTTAGAGACATTATTTTGTAATGGTACGAAAGTGTCATCTACACGGATCATATACTTCATTACATATTTGATTAGAAGGGAGTTAATAATGGCCCAGAGGAGTGGATGAGTTATCTAGTGACCATGAGTGCGCAATCCGCTATCACTGGGAAAGAAAAGTGGTGGTTGATGCATTGAGTAGGAAGGAACGGGTGAAACCTAAACGTGTGCGGGCAATGGCTATGACAATTCAATCTGGAGTAAAAGGAATGATACTGGCAGCTCAGGGTAAGCGTTCAATCAGGAGAACGTGCTTGCAAAAAGTGGCATGGTCTAGATCAACAGATGGGAGAGGAAGAAGATTGGAATTTGTACTTTCTGATCCAATATGGGTCCGTTTACTAGGAGGAGTAGAACGAGAATTAAGGCCGAAGCTCATAAGACTAAGTACCCTCTACTTCTGGAGCGGATAGATGTACTATGATCTTCGAGAATATGTACTGGTGGCTGGATGAAAAGGGATATTGCTACTTAAGTTACCTATGTGTTGACCTGTTCTTAACTAAAGGTTGAGCATCAAAGGCCTTCCAGTTTATTGCAACAACCGAGATACCCGAATGGAAGTGGGATAAGATCACTATGGATTTTATCACCAAGTTACCTAAATGAAGATGGCAATGACACATTTGGGTAATAGTCGACAGGCTGACCACGTCGGCTCATTTTCTGCCGATGAGAGAAGACTATAGCACTGAGAGATTGGCAAAGTTGTACATTGATGAGATAGCCGCACGACACAGAATTCCTGTGTCGATTATTTCAGATCGAGATGGATGGTTTACATCACATTGCTAGCAAATAGTGCAAAGAGCTTTAGGGACACGATTAGATATGAGTACAGCATATCGTCCTCAAACTGATGGACAAAGTGAGCGCACGATTCAGACTTTAGAGGATATGTTAAGGGCTTGTGTTATTGACTTTGGTGGTAATTGGGACGTTCACCTACCGCTAGCGGAATTCTCCTACAACAATAGTTATCATTCGAGTATTCGGTGCTCCATTTGAAGCATTGTATGGAAGAAAATGTAGGTCGCTTGTTTTATGGGCGGAAATTAGTGAAAGTAGCTTGATTGGACCCGAACTGGTTCAAGAAACAACTATAGAGGTATTGTTGATTAAAGAGAACCAAGCGTAAGAGATCGTCAAAAGAGCTATGCTGATAATAGGCGTAAACCGTTGGAGTTCAAGGTAGGAGATCGTGTGTTATTAAAGGTGTTGCCTTGGAAAGGCGTGATTCGTTTTGGAAAGAGAGGTAAGTTAGCATCGAGGTATGTAGGACCATTCGAGATCCTGTTAAAAGAATCGGACCCTATTAGCTTCGGTTAGGATTTTCCTAAGAGTTGAGTAGTGTCGCAAAGAACACATTTTCATGTGTCAAATTGAGGAAGTGTTTGCAGATGCTAGTTTGCATGTGCTTTGAAATGAAATCAAAGAGACTAGACCTTTAACGTTTTGCTGAGGAACCCGTAGAGATTATGGACCGTGAGATTAAGAAATTGAAGCGTAGTAAGATAGCACTTGTGAAAGTTCATTGGAATTTAAAGCGTGGTTTCGAGTTCATTTGGGAGCGCGAAGATCATATAAAGTCTAAGTATCTTAAGTTATTTGTGGATCATGATGTTGAATCGGCTAGTTAAATCTAAACGAGATTTCCCTAAGGAGGGGATAATGTACAACCGTGAAATTTTGAGGCAGTCAGTTATACCTTTAGAATTGGCTAAGAGTTCATTTTATGTGTTTAAGTGTTGCTCTATGTGATTTTTAAGTGTACAAGAGAGTTTAATTATGTGCTTGATATCATTTTGAGGTGTATGGGCATCTTATTTTGAGTATGTTGTGTTGGATAATGAGTATTCAATTTGTTCACGTTTAGTGATAATGGAAAGGAATGGCGTATTGCATGTAATGCTATGTCAATAGTTGGATAATTAACTGTTAAGCGTTTATAGGTAAATGTGGCATTATAGATTTGAAATAAGTGAGTGAAATATGAAAGTTTATAGCAAACTTTCTAAAAATAGAAAGTGGTTTGGTGAAATGAAAGTTATATTTAGAAAGTCTAGTTTGTAGCGTTTAAGTAAAAAGGTTTAATCAAATTAGCTTAGGTTTTTATAAAAACTTAAGGTAATATATGTAATAATATAAATAATAATAAAAAAAAAAAATAGAGGCGAGGGTTTTGGCCGGCCCAAAAGAAAAGAAAAAAAAAGTTTTTGAGTTGGATTAAAATTGGTAAAACCTGTAGATAATAAAAACTTTAACTCATTATTGTTTTGGCCTCCTTCTCCTCCTTGTGTGTGTGTCGACCTCAGCCCAAAGAAATCAAGAAGAGAAAATTTTGATCCAAGATTTTGTGAGCTAGATCGTGTAGGATCGAGTAAACGCTAGGTATTGATCTTTTCCTTTTTAAAACTCTTTTAAACAAAAACAGTATATATGTAACAAATAATTTATGGCTCGGATCTAGGGGTTCTTAAAAATTTAGAATATTAATGATATCTAATGAAATTAGAATGATTAGGGTTTGATTAGGGTCATGATCATGCAATTGGTTAGGTTAGATTTGTGATAAAAACATAATTTAGGATGAACATAATTTAGAGCTGTGTTTACGAGTAATTATCTCCATAATGGTAATAGCTTTATTTTCATGTTTCCAGTGTCTAAAGTAGCGTCCAGGAGTCCGATTTCCAGAACATCCGGCCTTAAAAGTTTTTAAGGTCGAGAAGTCATTCAATTGTTGGTTACGAGAAATGTTGTCAAAGCAGTAAATACGTGTCCAGATTTAGGTCCAGATGACACGTGAAAACCCCCCTTAAAGATTGAATTCGGCTTATCCACCTACAGGAGTTTTGTTCTACGTGTCTATTAAAAATCCCCCAAGTAGAGCCCCAGATTGGAGTCCTAAGTAGGGTTTTTTGAGGTCCAAACTATTAGTGGCGATTAGATCCGAAACTGAGAGTTAAAAGTTGGATTTTATTGGAGCCATTAAAAAGTGAGAACGAAATTAGTGGAAAAAACATGGAGATAGTAAACTTATGAGTTGAACCTGTGATTTTTGGTAAAATTTATAAAGGTCAGTAGGTGTGGTTTAGAAAATGGTACAGTGACACTAAAATTCTGCGTTTTCGGGAAAATTGTAAGACTTTGAAAGTGTATGTAAACATGTTGGTTAATGTTGGGCATGGTGTTGGGGTGACCCATGAGGGTAATTAAACACCTTAGACATCCATCATATGATTGTTACATGTACTTAAGCCTTTTTGCTAGTAGCTGTAACGCGTGTTTGTTTGATTGTTTATTTCTGCAAGGAGTGGAATTTGCTTAAGCATCAGGTGAGTTTCATAGCCCCTCTTTTCTTATGTTTTATTGGGGTGAAAATGATGCAAGTATTGTGGATATGTTTTTAAGTTAACTTGATTATGGATTTGGTTTCAGTCATGGCATTTAAGTGGTTAATATAATATTATGTGTAATGTGGTGAAGTTTCTGTGATGAACCAGTTGGAGGGTACGAGCTACCCATAAATTCTGTGTGTCCAATTTGGAGGGTAGTGCTTCTACCACATTTTCCTTATCTGTGTGTTTTTGATCGGAAGGGTAACAGAGTTTAACCCATATGTATGATGTGGATCGTGGGCACGTTCCGTCCCAATGGTGGTTGTTTGGTATGATTACGTGTTAGCTTGTATAGTAGCTAGCTTAATTGTCCTGCCATGTTTGATTAATCATAGTAATTTATTTTAAAGATTAGATTTCGTGTCGTAAACCTATGACTCTCACCAACCTTTGTGTTGACGTTTTTAAGCATCATTTTCAGGTGAGCATCAAGAGGATGTTAAGACTAGGAGAAGTGGCTAGAGAGACCATAGGCTGCATGCGGAGTTCAACCTCCTAGATTTATGTCATGCATTTGATTGAATGATTTGGATTGATTTGCTTAGGTTGTTTTGGATGTTGCATGTCTGGATATTGGCGAGGACCCCCTTCTCATCAATATAAGACGCCTTTTGTTTTATCATGTTGTTTTGGATATTTTCATGACACTTTGTGTCTATGGTTGGTTTATTTATTGCATTTTAGTTCTCTCTATTAGACGCCATTGTGTTGTGATGATATCCATTCTCGTTACGCCTCGTGTTTCCGCCTCGGCGGGGTGTGACATTATGAGCTCAAAAGAATAGAGAGATTTGTAAAATAAAAACAGAAAGATTGAATGTGAGATAAAAAATGAGAAGATTTATTTGAGCGAACAACAGAAAGAAGCTTGTGAGCAACTAAATTTTTATGATGGAAATGCTTGTTTGGAATAAAAGAGAGCATGTAAATCTAAATTTAATACTGTTAGGCTAAACTTAGTACTGTTGGTTGACCGTTAGTACTGTTTGAGTCATAACATAATTTCATTAATTAAACATAGCCGTTGAGATATTTCTGCTAACTACTTTGCCTATAGGTTTCCTTGATTTGGGATAATCGTGAACTTTCCTAGATTATCAAGATCTCTTCAAGACAAAACTCAATATTTATTCCGCCAGTCCAATCAAAGACCTTAAGTACTCTCTATTATCTCAATTACCTTTACCAAACATACATACTCTCATCCACGATCATAACCCAGAACCCTAATCCCACTTTTCTTAATCGAATGGCGAATTTGGACTTCTGTGACAAACACAATATGGTCACCCTCTTAAAGAAACCTCGAGGAAGTGACGGATTTCATTAGATAGTGGATTGCTCATTCTAGCTCCCATATAGAAGATGCACCCTAAAAATCCATCCATCTATGGTTCACTCATCCCTCAGTTTTGGCAACTGCTATCTACAAGCACCATGTGAGAATGGAGGGATGGAAATAACTGCTACTGATGTATCGTTTTGAATAGGTGTTATTTATATTATTAGGTTTTTACCATTTATATTTAGCCCACTAAACTAAAGACAACATCTTTAATGGAGCAGTGTACCCGGTCAAGATGAAGCTTCGCGGTAAGTAAGGTGTCGAACACTAAAGAGTAATTAACCTAATTATTCCTATAAGTATTTATTCTATCTAGATTAGTCTAATTACCTAGGTTAAACCTATGCTATACATATTTACTAGAGGTAAAAGGGGGTTTTCAGCCTGAGAGACTGGCATAGGTTTATGGAGACAAATATCAATTCTAAGCACAATATACACTAAAGCAAATAAACATAAGACAAAAGAGTGGAACGAGCCAAATAATAGAAAATTGTATTAATTAGTGCTGGTTTGATTAATTAGTGCAATGGCGCTTATCTCAGGCACATATCATTTTACACTATTGCGGTACTTCTTCCAAAGACCTAACACGAACAAATCCTGTCACGATTAACGCATCTGCATAAAGCATCCTATAGTTTAATTATAATCTACCATAGGGAATCAAAGCAGTGGTGATCGTGTTAATACACTAGCCCAACGGGTGTTTACCCACTTATTGCTTGATGTTGTTTTATACATCGGTAGTCCACCACCAAAATCAATACCAATTAATAAATGAACAATACTGGTTGAACAATTATCGGGTCACGTGCCGGTCAACTAAGCTCAAATCAAAGAGTAATAAAGAGTGTCATTGTGATCCTATTGGTCCGGGCATATAGAACACAACATGAAGAGCCATCCCGGCATCTAGGTTACTTGTTAGGTCTCCCTAAAACTAGTTGAATGATAGGTCGCATGTACAAGCACATAAACAAGTATAAGGAGATAAACATAATTAAACAACAACAATAAATTAAGCAAAGCCGGATTAAAACAAAACTAAACATTATAATCTTCATTAACATGGCTAATACCCGAGGGTATTAGCCAACAATCATTGTCATTATTACAAACGTGATCAAACAATTAAAAAATTGAATGATTAAAAATTAAGAATGACACGATTGATGTCTTTTTATGAACTAGGACAAGTGCACAACCTTGGCGCACTTCTTGGCTTGAGAAATTTGGAATTTAGTTGTATACAATACAGAGAATGTATATTGCACACTAAAACTTGTTTTGAGTCTTGTATTTATAGTGTCTGAAATACACCTGGATATGCCGTATGAGGATAAGTGGATACGGAGTATCAAGGTTAATTTCCTTGGAGTCCGCGATAAGATCAAATCAATTAAAATAATTACCATCAATCATATTAAATGCGTTTCTTTGACTGATGAACAGCTATGCATACCGCGTATTGCTTGTATTGGATATGTCGGATCAGGAATTGATCATTATGCGTTTCTTATGCTGAGCTGGCGTTGATACGCCGTATCTTCATTGCTGATACGGCGTATAGGTGCAAAATAGAATTCTTCAAATGTCTTCATGTAAGCCTCTAGAATTTGCGCCTTTTTGCTTCTTCTTCACAAGGACTCCAAAATTACTGCAATAATAAACTTTAAGCAATTAAGTACCAATACCTGCAATAAATTATATAAAAGTAGGTAAAATATGTTGGATAAATGATAGTAAAGTATGACGTTATTTGATGATATCAAATATCCCCCCACTTGAATCCTACTTGTCCTCAAGTAAACTTTAGAAAGATTTTGAAAATGTATCCCAACCGAGGTTAAGGATTTTTCCGTTAAACATTTCTTTCAGGTCAGATCAAATGTACACAAACCAAGCTCCTCACAAATATGGAAAATGACATCCTCAATCACCAACTAATCTAGGTGTATCATTTTTAGTGTACTCCTCATTTGCCTCATCATGATTAGCTTCATATCATAGGCTTGGCAAGGATACACATCTCCACCTCTAAAGCTAAGGAGTAACAAGTCAAAAGGTAAATTGGGTATTTATTAGAAGGCTCGGGTTTTTAATAATTCTTATTAAGATGAAGAATGATATAGGGTGTGGAGCTTCTGACTTTCACTAGAGGTCTCGGCCCAAACCAACGGCAGTTGAGACACGAATACATGGCCGTATCGACGGAATAGACATCCATGCTCGTACACATCCTCATTCGAGTAGATCCTAAGGTTAGTTATCAGGAAAGGGAAGTAAAATTGTTGTTAAATAAAATAAACAAACAAATAGATTAAAGCCAACAAATAAGGTGCGGTTGCTAGTAACTTTCCCTGACCGTTCCATGACAAAGACTCGAACTTATAAACAAACGTCTCGATCATAGATGACAATGACAACCTAAGTTGGCGTTCCCATAACGGTCAACTTCCCTTACATCCCGAACTTTACATACTTTTACAAAATAAGTGGTGATATCAGCCACTTTTTACAATACTTTACATCGTTGATTTTTGTGCGTATCAACGAATAATCGATCCTTTCAAATAATTAAAATTTTCATCGTTGTATAGCTCTATAGAACGACTATCTTTTCATCATTCATATTTTTTTTTCAACAATACATCATAAATCTTGGCGTAATTTCACCGTCTTCATAATCATCATTTGTCCGATTAATTTTCTCTTAAACTTTTCTTCTTTTGAACATAATACATAATTGTAAAATAGCAAAAACACACAAGCTATAAACATTCCTATTGCATTGTGTAATTTTCCCGACCATTACATAGATAGATAAATTTTCACTTTGACGTAGGAACTACAAAACTTTACACAAAAGCGACTAACAACATTTGATCAAATACACTTTAATCTACACGGTAGGCTAAGGTGTAAAGGTGAAACAAAACAATTTTTAATTGGTGAGGAAAAAAAAGAAAGGAATGGCTCAGCAGGTTGTCTATGGGGTATCTTTACTCTAAAAATGATGAGTAAGCAAAAGGTTACAACGTGGGGTAACAACCAATGTATTAGTTAGTAGTACGACATGTTAGGCTTTCTGGTTTAATCCCTAGAAATTTACTAGTCAAGCATGTTACTCCATTTAAATCCATAGTACTCATCATTAAGGTCTCGAGTGATTTACCAGGCCAAGTTCTAAAGTCCACTACATCACCGGAACACTCATATTTTTGTGGAATTTTAGTAAGCAATTGGAAACGGATAGGCTTAATTCTCACAAATAGACATTAAGGGTTAATAGGCGACTAGGTAATTTATCTATGATGGTTCACAAAAAAGTTATGCTAAATTTTTAAAAAAAAATTTGATTCCATTTTTAAGGCATGTGAGCCTTTATTTGGTAAAATAAGGAGCAAGTACGTCTAATTCTCCACCCACTTAAATATACAAGTCCTCGTTGTATAGACCAAAGATTAAATAAATGGGAAAAGAATTAGAATAGAAACTTCCCCCTGATAGTTTAGCTCCAGATGGTTTTTCCATTTTTGAGTGTTTGAGCAGAAGAGTGTTAACGAGGGCTACATAATGCCCAAGAAGAGGTCAACACGAGGGATTTTCAGACTTATACATTAAAGTTCGGTTTCGTTTACAGCAAGAGTCCTGCAGAAAAGTTAGAAACGTTTTTCGTCGCAATTCGTAGCTTTCGCTAACCTAATACTCGCTAAAAATTAAACTCACAACTGTAAACAGGTTTACAATACGCCCGTATCCCAAACCCTAAGATACGCCGATGTAAATCTGTAAAAACAATAAATACTGGAATTAAAATACTGAAATTTAAAAACTATAATTGTCCATACATGCATACGTCATATCCAAGGGTTCGATACGCCATTATGTAGTCGGGGCAGAAAGACTCAGTATAAAATTAAAATTCAAACAATTTAAATGCGATAAACAATAAAATACATAACTGGGTTGTCTCCTGGGGAGCACTTTTATTTCAGCCAGTCTTTAAGTTTAACCTTTTCCTTTGTTTCTTGGCTCATTCATCTGGTGTTCGTCACAACCCATCCTTCATTAGTAAGTCCGTAATAGTTTCTCCGATAATCGCGAGCCTTCTTTGAAGGTTGAGTAGTCGGCACTCCTTGATTGTAATATATTCTTCGCTATCATTGAATGAGTATTTCATCATCTCAAATCTCCTGATCTTGCAGACTGATGTTTCAGGAGTCTCATTACCCATATGTTCTTCATATCCTTGATGTTCCTCGAGTACTACCAGGTGGACATCCGAAATTTTCCGGATTTTTAGATAAACTATTTTATATCCTTTGACTTTTAGGTCTGGCTTGACTTACAAGACCAACCACGAAATCGCTTTCCAACGTCTCGGACCCAAAGCAATTCGATGTAAAACGACATTTCCTGACAACTTTCAGTTTCGCCGAGACCTGGAAACGAGCCGAAAAGCTAAAACAGCACCGCAAGACATTTTTCGAACAATATAACTAGCGACAACGACAAAAACAATAAATTTGTTTTTAATTTATCAAGTATTTATTTTAATAAAAATATTTATTAAATTAGTTTATCATTAAATTAAAAGCGTGCGGGATAACGCGAATACTCGAGTTGAAAATCCATTTTTTATTTCGGTCGAACGAAACGAGACTGGTTCACCAAAATGAATAACAGATATTTTATTAAATATTATAAAATATTTATGAAACATTATCAAGTAAATACTTATTTTTATCGGAAAAATGATTCGGAAAACAATGGCGCAAGTTTCGAGAGTTGAATCGTCCGTTAGGTCGCTCAAATGAGTCCCGAACCATTCTTATAAAAACTATACCAAATAAGTTACACATTTGGTGTCCCCTAAACTATTCAATTTGTCACTTGGGATTAAAGTTTTAATATATATAAAAATTTATAATAATTAGATTCAATTTACATACAACTAAACACACCACACACTCTAAAATCTCTCTCCTCGCCTCTCAAACACTACCGGCGGCCGCCACCACCCTCCCACCACCATCTTCTTCCGTCCAACTTTCGGCCACCACACGTCGCCGCCTCCGCCGGAAAACTTTTCCGCGGAGTTTTCCGGCGAACCCCAAAAATGATTCTCGTGACCGGATCTACCCACTCATCATACTCACTCTCCCTCACTCGCTCCTCCACGCGCCAACCACCCCTCTCCGGCAGCCACCCACGACAGCCCCACATCCACTATAACACCACCATCATCATCGTCCATCAGAGTACCACTCTATCCCATCCATCATCACCATCGTCGCGCCACCCCCATGGGTCACATGGGTTTTAAAAACCGCCACGAGAAGGTGCGTTTTGAGTTTAAAACGACCAAGGTGCGTTGGTTGCTTCGTCGCAATGGTGTGTCGAGTTTCGGTAGTTGCACCAAGTGGATGCGTTTGTTTATTATAGAAACGAAGGTGCGTTTGTTTTTACTAGCACCAGGTGCGTTGGGTGTGTTTTTCGTGGGTTTTCACAGCCGGGTCGGGTGGTTTACACACCATGGGTGTTTGTTTGGCTTGTATAAAATTGGGGGGTTTCGTTTAGTTGTGGTACACAGTCGGGACAATAACATGCCAAGTTGTGTTGGTTGCCGGGTTCACAGCCACAACAGGTGGTTCGAATTGTGGGTTCGTTGGGTCGGGTTTGTGACTAGCACACCGGCAGGAGGTCGTTGGTTTTGTGTTCAAAACAGCCGAGAAAAGGGCGTGTTTGGTTTGTTTTAGAAATAAGGGTGGGTTTGGTTCGTGTCATCATGGCTGTCAAACAGCCGGGGGGCGGGTCGGGCTGTGGGACAGCCGGGTGTACGGGATGGGTATAGCAACCGGGGTGTTCGTGTCGGGTTGTTTTGATTTGGGTTGTTGGTTCGGCTGTCATAGAAGCCGGGGAGTCGGGTATGGCTCGGGACAGCCGGGTGGTTTGGGTTCGGGGTGCCCGTGTAAGCGTGCGGTGTGGGTATGCCACCGAAAAGGTGAGTTTGGTTTGGTTGTTCGCCGAGAGGGGTGTTTGTTTGGCTGTTATAAACAGCCGTGGGAAGGGGGTGTTCGTTCGTCGGGTTTTGGCAGCGAGACAGTTGGGTCGGGCTGTGGGACAGCCGGGGTCGGGTTGGGTTTAGCAGCTAGGGGTGTTTAGTTTGGGTTGGTCACAACTTAGGGTGCGTTTGGTGTTATGACAGCCCAAGAGGGCATTTGGTTGGGCCGTTAGGGTGCGTATGGATTGAGCAGAAAATATTAAGGGCGTGTTTGGTTCGAGTGACACAAAGGAGGTTTTGGTATAGCGAGACAACGAGGGTTTGTCTAGTTGATTAAATTGTCAAATAAAAATAATTAGAGTTTTAATAAATATTAAAACTGGATAAATACTCATTGGTGGTTTTAAAATGGTTAAATAAATATTATATATATTATTTTGTTAAGATGAATTAACAATAAATATATATTAAAATTTTATGAATATAAAATTTTAACGAGATTTATAAATTATAAATCGGAACAAAAGGGCGGTTAATGGTTATATAAATACAATATTTATTATTTTGTGAGTTTCGATATCATAACGTGAATATATATGTCATATCTGAAAAACGCGGGAGTTGGAAAAATGGAAACGTGAATACTTGCAACATATATATTATAACTAGAAAGCGCGTGCATTTGAAATATTGAAAAACAAATGATTTCAATATATTTTGATTAAAGGAAAAGCGTAGAGTTTTAAGAAAACGGAAAACGTTATATAAACGGGAAAGTCATGAAGAAATTTTATATAAATTTCTATATTTAGTAATGGTTTACTAAAACTTATAATATTTTAGAAACCGATAAAGACATTAAAGTTATATTTTAAGGTATATTAAAATATAACTACATCATAACTTGACAACGGGCGAACACTATATTTTTACAATGAGTCGATTTGACATAACAATCCACCGGGAAACCCAAACACATTATCCTAGGCTAGTGGGACTTAGCCGTTAAGTTAAGCTGCATCTTCTCGGTCAGGCCGCTTCGTCTTTCGTTCGTATCGTGCATATTAGATGCCTATCTATCAATCGTTCTTCATCATCAATGTGAGTTCATAGCCCCACGTTTTACTTGTTTTACATATATTTTTAGGGTGAGAACATGCTTGTGCAAATCTGTTTGCAAACTCAATTACGTGGTCGATTACATACGTGTTTACATGAATGTTTACAAATACATTTACATGATTGATTACCTGTTTGTAAAGTATTATATTTGTAAAGTATGCATGACCGTTTCAAACCTTGTATGCTCCCAAACTGTATGTATGAATGTCATAATTCAAAGAGTTGTAAAATATGTCTGACCATTTCAATCCCTAAATAGTCACAAAAACGTATGTATGAATGTCATGATTCAAAGAGTTGTAAAGTATGTCTGACCATTTAAATTCTCAAATAGTCACAAAAACGTATGTATGAATGGACCACTTTGTTCGAAGTATGCATGCTAATCAAAACCATCACAAAATATTCCAAATATTTATGTTGAAATGTATAAGTGTAGGACCGCAAGATTTCCCCCGTGATAATGCATCAAATGCAAACATTACAAAAATATAATTACGTTGCTCTAAGTTCATGACACTGAAGCTTGACGTGTATGAATACCAATTTAATGGCCTACATTGCCCGTGGTGATGTCCTAACCCGAAACATCCTATGTTCGACATGTATACGTTCGTTTGTCCAGTGATAGATAATCACCCGAACGGGGATTGTAAATCCCAATAGATCTATTTATAACATTCGCGCTTACAATCCAGTAATTGACAGTTCATAATGGTGGGCACAATTTGGGTTATCGCTACTTAGGCAAACACGTAATCATATCATGAAAATTAACCACTTGCGTCCAATTATAAAAACCCATGTATATATTTCTTACCCTAAAACGAGTTCATAAGTGTAACCAAGTATTGTATCTCCTCGCGAGATATATAAATGAGTATGTAAACCAAACAGGTAATCAACCACGTAAATGCATTTATAAACCAGCATGTAAACACGTATGTAATCGACCACGTAATTGAGTTTGCAAACAGATTTGCACAAGCATGTTCTCACCCCAAAAATATATGTAAAACAAGTAAAACGTGGGGCTATGAACTCACCTTGATGATGAAGAACGATTGGCAGATAGGCATCTAATATGATCGCTACGAACGGAAGACGAAGCTGCCTGACCGAGAAGAGGCAGCTTAACTTAACGGCTAAGTCCCACTAGCCTAGGATAATGTGTTTGGGTTTTCCCGGTGAATTGTTATGTCAACGCGACGCATTGGTAAAGATTTAGATTTAACGTTGTAATGGTTTGGTGGTTGGTTAAATAAATAAATTGAAAATATATCCAAAGTGTGTAATATATATTCTTTATATATTACATATGAAAAATAACTCTTATATAATTCCTACCATAAATTATATAACAAAGACAATCAATCCAAAGATTAATGAAAAGTATATAATACCTTGCAGGTATTATATAATATGAGTGTGTATAATTAATTAAACCAATTAGCTTGACATCAATTTAATTAATAAAAAGACTTTGTCTAGAGGTTGACACATGTCTTAACGTTATGAATTAATCAAACCATGTTTGTAACAGTTTATAATCATTATAAAATATAAAATAATATTTTACAAATTATGTTTTGTTTCTTCGGCGGGTTGTGTCTAAAACAGTTGTCTCAGTGTAAAAGTATAGTTTTCGTTCATTGGTCGGGTTATTGTATAATACAAGTTAATGTATCTTTTAAAATATAATCTTGGTCCCCTTTATCGGTTCCTAAAATAATAGCAGTTTTAGTAAAACATTACTAAATATAAATCTATATAAATTTCGCCATGACCTTTCCGTTTATAAAATGATCCCAAGTCGAACGACTTTGTTGCAAATCCACTTTCCCAATTTAATTTAATAGAAAACATTCTAACAATTCTAAGGGTGTTTATTAATTATCGTTTAAACATACAATAACTCCACTATTACTAAACTTCGTTACGAATCATAGTATTTTACTATTCGTCCCCAGTCTAAGATAGTGTAACTGAAAAATAATAACTGTTCACATTTCATTTAACCATTAACCACCGCCGGTCCCGATTTTAATATTTAAATCAAAACTATGATATATTTATTAGAAATGATATATATACCCATAACTAACCCTCGTTATGTTCCACTCTTGTGATCTGTGACTAAACCAAATGCACCCTTGTGCAAATCAGCAGACATAACAATCCCTTTTACCTAAAACCCAGATCCAAACGCCCCCGTTGTATGGGCTGGCGTAAACCAAACTGCCCTCCTTACTCGGCTTTACACTCCGACGACCAAGACGCACCCGTTGATGTGTTTATTAATATCCCCAGCACCTCTTTAGTTGTCAAACCAAAGCCAAAATTAAATCAAAAACCAAACCCCGACACACCCAGAGGGTTGTCCGGCTATCCAACAGCCAACAACCTTCAACATCCCGCGGTCCCAACCCAACCCACACATCCCCTGTCCCCTTGGCGTTCCAACACTATCCCCCGTGGATGTATACCCGCAAACCCAACGCGAAATCCCTCCGCCTCCCGGTCTGTCCCATGTTGGCACCAACCACGACTCGTCCAACCATACCCGCTGTCACATCCCGACCCGAACACACCCTTTGGTTGTTAATAAACCAAACGCACCCGATGTGTGGCTGTGAAAACACAAACACACCGGCAAAAACCCTAGTTGCTTTAGCCACTAAGTCCTACACACCCTATTTGTGTAAACGGGAAACCGAAACGACGCACCTATTAGTATTTGGTGTGATATGCCACCGTAACAAGCAAACCCCTGGCGGTTATAACACAACCCGACGCACTCCCTAATGTTATTAATATGAACCGAAACAAACACGCCTTTGTGTTCCTTTTTTTATTATTTTATAAAACCGTATACCACATTAGAGGGCCACGAAACGAAACCCACTCAGCAAACACCTCCATGTGGTGGCGTGGCTGAGACAGCCGGAGGGGGAAGAAAAACTCGAGTGGGGGCGAGTGACCTAGTGGGTCGGATAGATCGGTTAACGAGGATCATTTTTGGAGTTGGCCGGTAAATCCGCCGGAAAAGTTTTCCGGCGGCGGCGTGGTGGCGGTGGCCGGCGGTGGTGGTTGGCCGGAGGTGGTGGCCGGAGATGGGAGAGAGAAAAAGTGGGGTGTGTGTGTTTTTATATATGAAAAATGTTTAAAATGAAATTTTAATATAAATTTTTATATTTATATTAAAACTTTAATAGAAATGTGACAAGTATTAGAAGTTGAGGGTAAAAAAAAGTGTAACTTTTCATATACTTTCTTGATAACACATTCGGGACTCATTTGAAGGACATAACAGGATGATTCAAAAACTCTTGAAACTTGCGCCATTGGTTTTCCCCGAATCATTTTCTAATAAAAATGAGTATTCCTTTTATAATGTATTCATAAATCTTTTATAACATGTTAATAAAATTAATTTATATTCATTTGTGAACACGTTTTCGCCTTGTCTCGAAATAAAAAATGAGCTTTAAGCCGAGTATTCGCGATATCAACAACGCATTTTTAATTAAAATGATGACTAATATATTAATATTTTTATTAATAAATACTGAATTAGAACAATAAAAAAAACAAATTTAATTATTATTTTGTGTGATCCTCGTTGTATGTTGTTCATAAATGTTTTGCGGTGTTGTTTTAGCCCTTTTCAGCTCGTTTCCAGGTCTCGGGCAAAACTGAAAAGTTGTCAGGGATTTCGTTTTACATCAAATTGCTTTAGAGTCGAGGTGAAAACGTGATTTTAAGTGTTCGTTTCTGATACGACAGCGTATTACATAACAATATAATCTGTTTCGGTTTCGAGGTCAAATAAGTTAAAATAACTTTCCCCTTAGAGATTAATAATAAATAGAGATTTATTAATTAAAAGTTATGTTCCTGAACAATCCCAGATGTTACAGAACCTTAAACCCTTAAAGAAATCTCTCCCGAGATTAAATTTGTTATCCCGCTTAGTGGTTCCTAAGAAAAGACTTAAGGTCACTAAACCAATTGACAGGATTCTGATAACTTTATTCATTCAATATCTGGTGTTTCTACAGGTACCTTCTTAATATACATAAATATCGGCTAGATTGATCCGAGGATAACCAATCCATTAGAATAGGTTTATCATAGGGAAACATCGTTTCAAGGTAATAATTGGTATAAAAATGTTTTATGAAGAAATCTCTTATAGTGAAACACATCCTGCCAGAAAAAAAAAAAAGTAGAATGTGTAGTCGCGTGGTTTAATGTCCCTGAAGGCAAGTCCGTCGATTCTGCTATCTGTAATGTTCGATCATTAATAACGGATGAGGCTAAAGGATGTTAAGTAACCAATCCTTACTTGGCATAATAAATAGGATCAATGGCTTAAAAATGTGTACTGGTCTCGTCTACCAATAAGTAATTCACTGGAAAACTATATCGTGACTATGGCATAACTCGTTTAGAGGTCTCATCACTCTAGGTTGAAAAAGTTTATGTAACAACTGGGACCCTGTACTCCAGGACCCAACAACAGCAACCATAACGACAATAACTATGACAAATGGTGATGGGATGCAGAGGGTGAGGACCCTCCGAGAAACAATAACCCCACGAATAAGTTCAATAACTGAAAGGAGCTCGATCGCAAGAGCTTATGCGATAAACGAACGAGATGATGGTACTCAGTCTCTAGTTCGATTTAATCAGCTCCATAGCTCAAGATGAAACAAGTCCTGTTAGATCCACCGACAGTTCACTGATTGGCGAGGATTGGCAACGGCAAGAGTAATAACTCAAGGATAAGATAATGTAGTCCCAAGTGAGGCCTTAAGATTCTGTCGAGTGGTAGAACACGATTGTGTTTCTAGACCCTTTTCAACAGATTCTGGCGATTTTCTGAGAATATTTTAGGTTTCAACACGTAGTCAAATCGATACCATTAAGCCCACTCATTTCTATAACTCATTATTTTCATAAAAGACAGCGTCCCTAATTCATGTAAATAATCAATTGATAAACTTATGGTTCGGTGATTTATAATTTATTATAGTTTAACTGAAAGGTACGCGTATCCCAATCCTTTCAATAAATAAATCATAATCATCCTACTAACTAATTCCCGATGAAATAACGCTACCCCGTTCACAAACCCTTCAAGTGATGGATGACATTACGATGCATGTGCTCTAATGAGTATGGGACGAATACTTAAAACTCGTCTTTGGAAGCTGGGGAGTAAAAAACTGCTAAAGGTCGAGATCAATATTAGAGTTCAAGATAGTTAATGAGTACTCGGTTAGAGTAAACCTGCGGTAAAAGTCTCGATGAACCAGTCAACATAGCAATTATCATATAAATCCTCCTATTACAAGTCCCAGCCCAAACAAGACATATTGTAATACTATAGATTTAAATACATAATCCTATGTAAACAGAACTGTAACGCTTGTTACATAACTTATTATCATATCAATCCTCATATTACAAGTCTCGCCCATACAAGACTTTGTAATACATAGTATTCCATACATAATTCCATGTAAACAAAAATTATAACGGTCTTCGTGTAATACAATATAGTATAAAGCTATGAAGGAAAATAATATCCTTAGAGACCATTGTTTAACTTACAATGTCTGAGAACGAAATGAGACCATTGTGCAACTCACAATGTCTAAGAAGTAAAATGAGACCATTGTATAACTCACAATGTCTGAGGTATAATTGAGACCATTGTTTAACTTACAATGTCTGAGGTATAATTGAGACCATTGTTTAACTTACAATGTCTAACGAGTAAAATGAGACCATTGTGCAACCCACAATGTCTTAAAAATATTCTGGTATTTATATAATAACTCTTATATAAATAAACGTGCGATATACGCAAAAGATGTAAGCATATATATTACATATATGTATGTCACGTAAGCACTTAATGCAGCACGTAATGTAAGCACATAAGCAAGTAGCGTGTATGCACTTTGAAAATGTTTGATGTGATGCAATGTTTGTGAAAACGACTATAGTCTAGGGTAAAATATGCAACCTAGTTCTCTATAGCCAGTGCTCTGATACCAATCTGTAACACCCCCAAAAATATGACAACGCAGCGGAATACCACATGGGGTGCTACTTCATAATACACAGCGCTAGATACAAGAGAACGACCTCTAAATGTGTCGTTTGTAAAACAATCTCGTTGATTTTCTGAAATCAAAATAATAGTTGTCCCATAATTGCATCACAATGAAAAGCTTGAAAGCAAACACAACGAGCAATTGATCATGTTGTACGAACTTCAATATGAAATCTTGTCAATTAACACAATGCACATCAGATAGTCCAAGCACCTAATTCACACCTGAGAAAAAACATGCTAAAATTGTCAACTAAAGTTGGTGATTCATAGGTTTCTGTTAAATATAAAACGTTAGAGTTCTCAATAAATGTATAGCCCACTGTATTATTACAGTGTCATATAAAAAACGTTTAGTGACTACTGTCACCCCTACAGTGTCATAAAATAATTGTGTGACCAGTATTAAATCCTATAAATTCCTTCAAATATACGTTAAAAATGGGAAATTTTTTTTTTTATTAGAATCATTAGCTGTAAAATATTGCAAGACCATTTCTATCCCCCAAATAGTCCTCAAAATGTACGTATCTAATTGGATCACAATATCCAGAAGTGAAAGTATGATCAAGTGTGTATAAACCCATGATTACTAATACTCTAAATTCATGAAACTGTGACGTTAGACATGTATGTATGGCCACACTTTATTCAAGGCAATAAGAGTGTACCCATCAAGGTGTTCCCTCCAAAGAACACCCGGCATGAAATGAAATAATGTGTAGCCCATCAAAGGAGTCCCCGCCAAGAAACACCTGGCATTAATGAAAATAATGTGTACCCATCATAGGGTGTCTCCTCAAGCACACTCACGGCATTAATGAAATTAATGTGTAACCCATCATAGGTGTCCCCACTCAGCAAGAACACCTAGGCATATCTGAAAATATTTCATGTGTATGTAATTGTTGCCCTGAAGACTCAACCAATCGTATTCCGACATGTTTCTAAACGTTCGTCCTTTCCCAGTGAATCTAACACCCCTAACGGGGATTGTCAATCCAGAATAGATCTATTTTCTAACATTCGCGCTCAACCCGACCAGTGATTACAGTTCATCGCAACCCCCCTTAAAAAGGCTAATCGTAATCATAAAGTGTATTAAGCGTTTTACGTCCAAAATTAACCAAGGTATTGTATCTCCCTCCGAGATAAATATGAGTATGTACAACACAAACAGGTAGATCAACCACTGTAAATGCATTTATAACCAGCATGTAACACGTATGTTAATCGACACGTAATTGAGTTTGCAAACAATTGCACTAGCAATGTTTTCCTCCAACCAATACCCAAAAATATATGTAAAACAAGGTAAAACAAACTAGGGGCTATAACTCACCTTAGATGATAAGAACGATTGCAGATAGGCCATCCTAAATGATCGCAAGAATACGAACGAAGACGACGCAGCCTGACGAAGAAGATGCCACAGCTTAAACTTAAACGGCTAAGTTCCCACTAGCCTAGGGCAATGTGTTAAGGTTTTTCCCGGGTGATTGGTTTATACACCGCGACGCATTGGTAAAAGATTTAGGATTTAACATTGTAAGTTTGGTGGTTGGTTAAATTAATAAATGAAAATATATCCAAAGTGGTGTAATATAAATTCTTAATATATTATGAAATGTGAAAAATAACTCTTATATAATTACCATAAATTAATTAACAAAGCAATCAATACCAAAGATTAATGAAAAGATATAATACCTTGCGGCATTATATAATATGAGTGTGTACTATTAATAACCAATATAGCTTGACATCAATTTAATTCATAAAAAAGAACTTTGTCTAAGATGGTGACACATTCTTAACGATATGAAATAATCAAACCATGTTATGTAACAGTTAATAATCATAATAAAAATATAAAATAATATTTACAAATTATGTTTTTGTTTCTTTGGCGGGTTGTGACTAAAACAGTTGTCCTCAGTGTAAAAGTATAGTGTTCGTTCGATATGGTCCGGTGTTATTGAATAATAAAAGTTAATGAATCTTTTAAAATACCATCTTGTGTCCCCTTTATCGGATTTCCTAAATAATAGCATTTTAGTGAACATTACTAAATAAAATCTATAAAAATTTCCGCCATGACCTTCCGGTTATTAAAATGATCCCAATCGAACGACTTTGTGCAAAAAGTCCACATTTCCCAATTAAATATTAATAGAAAAACCATTCTAGACAGATTCTAAGGTGTTTATTAATTATCGTTTAATAAACATAAATTGCAATTATAACTTCTATACAATCATATATTTTATATTACGTCCACTAGATCTATAGATAATGTTCTTGAAAAATAATAACTATCACATATATTTAACCAAATAACCACCCGACCGATTTATAATATTTATATCAAATTCTTGAAAAATTTTTATTATTAGTAATGAATATATACCAAACGAACCCACGTTGTTACCCCTCAAAGATTCTTAGAGCGAAAGAACCAAAACCACCCGTTTGGCAAATCCGAGCCAACCAACAATCCACCTTTTAACCTAAAACCCAGATCCAAACCCCTTGCTTGGAGCTGCCACAAACCAAACACCCTCTCGGCTGTTAAACCCTACGACCAAACTCCACCCTTATGTTGTTTTTTAATATCCACCGCAACCTCGTTTGTTGCAAACACAAAACTACCAAACCAAATTAAATACAAAACCAAACCGACACAGTAAAACCCGGGGGTTTCCCCTAGCTGTCCCAATCACCACTCCGACACATCACCCAGCTGTCCCGACCCAACCACGCACACACCCCCCGATTTCCCCGGCCCTCGCTTTCTCGAACACTCCCCAATCCGTGCTGTGGACCCCAAACCCAACGCGACACTCCCTTCCGCCCCCGCTGTCCCGTTGTATGACAGATCCAACCCGACACCGTCAACCATACCCCGGCGTCACATGCTCCATACGAAAAAAACAGCCGTCCAAAACAAATCACGCCGACCCTACACACCCCTATGGTTGTTAAATAAACCAAACACAAAAATACCTATTTTTTGATGAATACCACAACCCGACAGCCCTTTCGGGGTCGTTAACACCCCAACCAAACGCACTACCGATGTGTTGCTGAGAAACAAAAAACTACAGCGCACCCGTATTGCTTACGCACTAAGCCGACACACCATTTGGTGTAAACGGAAACCGGGAACGCACCATTTTTTTGTGATTGCCCACCAAGGAACAATACACCCCTGGCTGTGTCTAACACAACCGCGAGGCGCACCCTATTTATTAATATGAACCGAACAAACACCCTGTGAGTTCCAGCATTTTTTTTTTTTTTTTTATTATAAACCGTGTTACGCTACCCTAGTGGCCCGAGAAACGAAACCCACACACCCATGGGGTGGTCCGTGGCTGTAGACAAGCCGGAGGGAAAAGAAAAAACGCAGTGGGGGCGAGTGACTAGTGAGGCCGCCGGCAAAAATACGATCGGTTTAACGAGGATCATATTTTGGAGTTGTGCCAAAAAGTCGCCGGAAGAATGTCTTCGCGCGCGGCGTGGTGGCGGTGGCCGGCCATGGCGCTGTCCGGAGGTTGGGGCCGGATACTGGGAGTGACCGGAAGATTCCTATCAAACATTTCTCCATCGGGGTCAATCAATTCTATCTTAATGTGCCACACATCATCTACTTCTTTTGGTGATTTGTTCCAATCCAATTTTTCATTAAACATATCTTCTGATTCCCACATGTTTCCCTTAAGGTTAATTGGTATAGCTCCTAGGAATTTAACCATCTTCATAAATACTAAAACATATTTAAAAGGGTTAAGTTCGACATCCATAGCTATTTCCCATTCCCCAAGTGCATTTGCATTTATAAAGTCACTTTCTAAGTAGAAGGGGGTTTGGGCACCTATAATATTCGTGTTAGGTCGGGGGCCATAAGATTTTCATCTTGATATAGTGGTCAAGTATGGCACTTCCTCTTTTCTTTAGTCAACTTCTTTAACTCCAAACACTGACGTAGTGCATCCTTCTCCAACTGCTATCGTAGATTTCTTACAATCAATCATGGAGCTAGCGGTTGTTAGAAATCCTCTTCCTACTAGTAACGGGCACATATGGTCTTTTTCCATATCTAAGACACAAAAATCTTCAAAAAATCTTCAACCTTCCTACATTTACTTATACGTCCCTTACAATTCCTAGGGGATAAGACTTAGTTCCATCCGCTAATCTTAGGACATTTTCGGTCTCTTTTAATAATTCAATTTTTTAACTTTTTGAAAAGTGATAATGGGATTAAATTCACACATGACCCTAAATCGGCTAAGGTATCATAAGGCTTGGAGTCCCCTAGTCTACAAGGTAAGATGAATAATCTAGGATCCATAATTTTCTTTAGTATTTCACTTTGAACGTATACGGGCCCATTTTTGCCTAACTCGAGACTCTCAAAATATTTATCCAACATGGTGTTATACATAGGAGCATGAGCTAGAACTTCAAGAAGTAGATTGTGATACAAATCCTTAAATTCATCTTCTAAATCTTTTTCGGGTTCTTTTGGGTATGGTGTTTCAATTTCGTCGACCGTTAAAGTTTTGATTTGTTGTTGGTATTTTGGCAAAGTATTCGTTGATTTGAAACACGTTTTAATAGCATTGACCGATTAGAAAGGATTGGAAGAGCATTGGGGATCTTCCATTTATGAGTAAGAACAAGCAGACAAAACTGAAGGGGTGAAATAAACATTTAGTTTCGGGTTCTTAATGTTGTCACTAAGTAGTGCACCCATCATATGGTCATTGATAACTTTCAAGAAAGTGTCAATTTTATTGGTCATCTCGCTTTGTTGTTGTTTGAAATCGGCTTCAAATTTAGACAAGCGAGTGTCTTGAGATGCCATGAAATTTGACACTAAGCCTTCGAGATTTGATTGATTTTTAAAAGGTTGAGGATTGTTGTTGAAGGCACGGTACGAGGACGAACCATTTGTTTCAAAACGATTAGGTGGGTTTGAAAACTTGTTTTGAGAATTTTGAGGTTGCCTCCACCTAAGGTTTGTGTGACTTCTCCAAGATGGGTTATAAGTGTCACCAAGAGTGTTTTGCTCAGGTTTGAAAGTGAACCACTTACCTCCCACTTCATCGATATGCGATGATGCATAATCAACAAAACATTGCTCGGGATTTTCCATGCAATATTGAGTGTCGTGGGGACCACTACAAATTCACATGCAAAATCGATTTTGTTCACTTGAGAAAAAAATTTAGGAGCAATGTGAGCTTCCACCAAGCGTTAGACTTGATTTTTGAGCTCGATGAGACGATGGTCGAATGTACTTGGGACATCTTGAGGCAAAGGGATTGCCTTGACTGATTTTGCAAGGTCTCTTGGGTCATTCCAACTTTGTTGTAATAGAGGGCAAGGTCCTCAATGATTTCCCAAGATTCTTCACCACTCTTATTGTGAAGCTTGCCACCGGCAGCGCGGTCAATTTTATGTTTAAGAGGATAGGAGACATGATCATAGAAGATTTGGATTTGGAGCCAAAGATTACGATAATGATGAGGGACTTTTTATAGTAAGTCCTTAAAATAAGTCCATGCTTCGAAAAGAGATTCACTACGATGTTGTTGGAACATCAAAAAGCCATTTCTAAGTTTATTAGTCCTCCCCGATAGGAAAAATTGAGCAAGGAAACGGGTAGTGAGATCCTCCCAAGTGGAGATGGACCCCGCGGGTAAATATTCAAGCCAATTGCTAGCTTGATCGTGAAGAGAGAATTGGAATAAACGCATACACATTCTCTCTTTATCCGCACCATTAAGGTCAAGAGAATCGGTAATTTTGAGAAAATCCTTAAGGTGTTGGTTTGGGTCTTCGGACCATAGTCCAAGGAATGCACACCTTTTGCACCAACCGGATGGTGTCGGATCGCAGAGATGCCACATTGGCTCCTTCAGGAAGCTCAATAGTCTTTCTATATACCTCGTAGATGGGTTGAGAATAATCTCCTAAGGTAATTGGTTGGTTTTGGTCTCCCATGATGGTTAACGAAAGGAAACTTACAAAACAAAGGGAATGAAGAAAAGATAGACTAAAAGAAAGCTACTAAAAAGAAAAAATAAAAATCTCACTTGATAGAAATCTAGTGAGTAAACCTAAGTTAAATAGAATACGAAACCTAGACCCTCTACTTAAAAAGGAATAGTCTACTCTAAAAGAAATAAAATAATTATAATAAATTATCTCACTTGATAGAAATCTAGTGAGTAAACCTAAGTTAAATAGAATCCAAAACCTAGACTATTCCCCACCAGTGGCGTTAAAAACTTGATGTGGCGGATTGCAACACTGAAGTTTTACAATCCTCCTAGGCATAGTACCTAATCATTGCAGTGTAGTATAGGCAAGACTCGGGGGATTGATCGTTCTCTAAGAGAATAGTGAGGTAGGTTTGAATTGTAGGTCACTAAGATCTAAGGGTTGAGAGAAGAGTATTTTTGTGTTTTTATATTTTTTTTAGAAAGCAAGTAAAATCAACATGTTAAGAGAGGTGATTGTAACTAAACTAAAATACTCCTA
Organism: Tanacetum coccineum; assembly: GCA_026074375.1. Lineage (NCBI taxonomy): Eukaryota > Viridiplantae > Streptophyta > Magnoliopsida > Asterales > Asteraceae > Tanacetum > Tanacetum coccineum. Next base: position 32,922 of record BQNB010044916.1, read on the forward strand.
ATTATGCAAGAAAAGTAAAATTGGTGGTGCACTCCTATAGGTAAACAAACGTGCTCACTTAATCATGCACTACTCCCTAGTTGATCCTTCTAACTTATTGCCATGTCACCCTCGTGAGTGTAATATGCAAGTATTCCCCTTTTTCAACCGCGACTTGGTTAGAAACGCGTCTACGTTACCACCTAAGTAAGGTCTCCTAGAACACCTCGCTCGCCTAATAGTAAATCACGCGCAACAAAATACTTAAATAGTTATCCTCCCAAACATGAGGGTTTCACTTAATTTAATCATGTTTCACTAGACGTTTATGCTAATGTAATATCATATAGCTAGTCTTCTAATGCCTAACGTGCACACAACTAACAAGAAGCAATAATTTAAAGTTCACAACTAGGTTTCATGCAATTATAAACAAACATAATTAAATTTAGCCTAACATGTTAACAAGAAGAAAAGAAAAATAATTAATCAAACAATACAAAGACATATTTGAATGATTAAGGATTGAATTACTTAACTTCAATTCAACATTTGAGTATATGAGTAGCAATGGCATAAAATGCCCTAAAATTTGTCTATGATAGCAGCTCTAAAAGTCTCTAAGGTTCCACACACGAATTATGAAAATAATGAGTTTGTATATATTGGAAACATCTTGTGACAACGTCAAGTTATAGTTGTGACGCCGTCACCACTTCGATCCCAAACTAGTGTTTTTCCACAGCCATACTTGTGACATCGTCACAAAGGGTTTGTGACGCCGTTGCCTTGAACTTGTGATGCTGTCATGGGCTTCTGGTGACGCCGTCTCAACAAACTGTATGGTCATGAAACTTGATCAAATTTCCACTTTGTAGGCACTTTTGCTGACCCTTTCACGATGGTGGTCACGAATCTAAAAAGTTGTATTTTTGCCTTGTTTCTTCTCGACTCGACCTCAAGTCATGTGTATTCCATCTAAGTGCTTTCTAACTGCTAAAAACACAAAAAGAAATTATTAAGTACAATATTTGGGCATAAACATAGGACTCTAGTATCCGAAGGACACTGACTTTAAACTAACGGCTTTTTTAGACGTTGACCATACAAGTTGTCTTGATATGTGTAATTCAGTTCCAAGGTGATAAGCTTGTAAGTTGGTTGTCCAAGATGTAGGATTGCACCACTATGTCAACTGTAGAGGCCGAGTATGTGTCTTTATCTACAAGTTGTGCTCAAGTCCTATAGATGAGAACTAAACTTACAGATTATGGTTTCCACTTCAACAAAATACCTATGTATTGCGATTCGAAGTTAGCCATAGCCATCTCGTGCAACCCAGTCCAGCATTCCCGCACTAAGTACATTAACGTTCGATGTCCTTTCATCAAGGAATAGGTTGAAAGGGGTATTGTTGAATTATAATTTGTCAGAACTGAATACTAGTTAGCCTACTTGTTTACGAAATCCCTTTCAAAAGAAAGGTTTGAGTACCTAGTTGGATGATTCGGTATGAGATGTTTGACTCAAGAAGAACTAGAGGTTCTCGCAAATGAATCTGCTTGATTTATCAAGCATTGTAAATATATTTGGAAAAAGAAAATTCAAAAATATAAAACCTATAAACATAATACAAAAATAGAAAATCCTTTAAAAACATAATACAAAATCAAAAAATTCAAAAATGCCAAAAAGAATCTTCTCGACATGTCTCTTATAATCGATAATATTTTAGTACAAGAAATGTCGCTTAAAAATGACAAGGGTGAATAAATAAAGTTCAAGTGAGAGTTACAAATGATTTCAAAACATGTCATTTCTAAATTTTCTTATGGCTTGTAATCACTTTCAGATTGCAACTCGGACCCAGATGATACAAGAGTGTATACGTATCAGTGCGTTTATCCTCAGTAAAAGGAGAGAAATCTTCATAGAACTTGAGCAAAATTCAACATGACTATTAAGTCTATGAGCTCAAGTATCAGTTTTTCAAAAGGTTGAACACAATTTTTCAAGTAATTTTCAATGATAATTCAAAGACTTTTAAAATTGTGTGTTCAATACTCCCTTCTTCACTAAACTTTCAAAATATCTTTTTTTATAAGTGGCTCAATTTTTAAGGAGGAGCTTTCAAAACCAAAGTTATAATGTTTATGGATACATTATTTCACGACTATTTTATGTATTCAAAACATTTATTTTTTTATCAAATGGTGTTAGTGCATAATTTTTCAAGAATTTTTCAATGATAATTTATGTGGTGTCGTTCAAAGTTGTGTGCTCAACATGTAAAAAATGTTTCTAAATACAAAAAGCTAATAGTCAATGACAAAAATAGTTGTCGAAGAGTGTGAATATATCGACAAGCGTTATTATCAATCTAAGCTACATCCGGTCTAGAGTAATCGAAAACCGTCGTTAGCAGCTTAGTGACCATCTGTTCTAGATATATACACACTCGGACATAACTACCTTTCTCATTTTGTATAAGAAAACAAAAAATGTTCCATATAATTCATGCTTAATTTATATAAACATTTTTCTCTCCATAAGCTTTTTAAAACATATTAATTTTAATCAATTGGAATTGCAAATACTAAAAGATTTATTATTTTCAATAAGGGGAGAAATGTGATCTAGAAAAATGTTACGTGATCTAAAGACTCAAAGTGCATTCACTCTTACCTTCGTGTGCGAAACACTTTTGAATATCAACACACATGTGTAGGGGGAGTATTTCAAAATAAAACTTTCAAAGTGTCAAACGTTTTGATTTATATCACAAACACTTTGATTGATTTTCAGAAAAGGTTTTATGGTTACAATCAAATACCTAACAACTAACTATTTCACAACGATTATGAAGTAATTACGTGGTTAAGGTTATGTATTAGACCTATGATCCGACCAGAACCAGAGGGATCTATCAGAGACTCTCCATAGTTAGAAATAGTAGTTCTTAGGTATGATTTGGAGCAGAATGAAAAAAGGTAATAATGTTTAGTAAGGCATGAGCTAACACTGGAACAATCACAACACGGTGTTAGTAAGGACGCCTTGGTAAACATTAAAGGGGTTGAAGAATGGAAAAGAAAGTTATGTAAAGGGTGAAAAGAAATGAGCCCTACATACATTTAGGCAGAAACCTCATCAATACATATGTTATCGGTCTTCATAAAGATGAACTCTAGTATTGAAGAAAGACATCATGGACCTAGTGATGCAATACACAACCCTTCCGAACCATTCAAGTTTCTCTCAAAAGATTCGTATCTCATTTGTCACGGAGATTAACACGAATTCTATTGACTTCTCACTCCGAGAACGTTGATATTGAAAATGTGGCAGTCTGCTCCTGCCTCCGATCACTAAAACCAAAAAGTACAGATCCAGTCTAGAGCCAAGAGATCAATAAATAAATCTCATTAGGACAGAATTCATGATTAACACTTGTTATTCACAAATAAGTTCATCAGTCATATTAAAGAGTCCTACGCATTATCCTTGTGATCTTGCCAGAATATTCAGAATGATACTCTTTAGTTTTCCATAGTGACGAATGGAAATCCTTCTAGTGTCAACATCAAACAGCACTGCAGTAGGTGACTTGTGATATTCTATACGAATCAAACTTGTGCTAACTAGAAATCTAAATTGATCCAGGTTTATGGATTTAACAGGAATCACCTTAGATCGTTGTTGCTTACTTCACATTTTGCATTAATGATTCACTTGTATTCGTTGTTATCCTAACTTGTACGGGAATCCGGATATAGGAACGGTTATGGAATATCGAAAAACTTCGTTAGCGTCTCTAGACGTGTCAGTTTAAGATAAACCACACGTCAAGGTGGAAAACCTATTAAGGAGATTCATTTATGAATCGGATATTGATGACACATATACAATATTGATACTGTTGAACGGTCCTCACGGAACCGAAGGTTAATGTTACCAAACTTTGACGAATGAACAAGACATCCATCCATATATGTAGTTTATTGCTAAACCTTATACATGCAGGTGTAGACGATGGTGTAATTACCTCATTTTATCTTTTTCATATTCATTACCACATGCTTATACTCAAGCTTCAATGACATATAATTGGCATCAAAGATTCAATAACTAAAGAAAGTTAAGAACACACAAAGACAAAGTTCTCCACAATGTTCGAATGAAGACTATTATTTCAAAAGAGATTGTTAGCCTAAGAAATATGTCAGCTAATGACAGGAGAAGTACCAGCTTTCCAGATGATGCAAAGTATGAGCATGTCGGTTCAAAGTACAAGGAGAATCAAGGATGTTTAAGAATAGAAATTGCCAGTCTCTATCAAACGAAGCTTAAAGTGGTGGTTTCTACTATCAAGTTCATCCAACACAATGAAAGATTAAAAGATATAAGTATAAAAGACAAAGTCAAAAGAGAATCACAAAGGCTCAAGATCAAGGATCACAAAGCATGAACGAATAAGTTTGCTACAACAAAGACCCAAGAACACACAAAGGCAAAGACTACAAAGTCAAACAAGGAAAGAAATAACCGCTCTTTTGGAGGAGATTGTTAGACTTAAAATATTAATTCAAACAAGGAAAGTTACGGTCATTCTAGAAATAGTTATTATTTACGTCATAGGAACTTTGTAAGCAATGAAATAGACTAGTCGGGATCACGAGCTCAAGAGATAAGCTAATATTATACTTGTTGTGGGCCAAAATCCCAAACAAAGCCGAGCCCGACCCATCCCTACTCAAGCTAGGTGACATACGTCTCTTAGACACTATATATACCCCTCTCCTCATATGGAGAGGGTGTTGTTGTTCTTTCTATTGCACAAGGAATTCAACCAACCTTCTTTCTCTCTTCCTTCTCTATACTTATTTCGCCTTACTTTCTCTCTAGAATCAATACTTGTTTTTTGTTTATGATTGTGAAATGACTTAGTAATACGACTAACACCTAGCCGTGTCAATAATATATTCTTCGTCACCGGATATCATTGTTGTCGACGATAAGAGTTGACCGAAAAATTGCCGCTCAATCCTAAAGGTAAAGCAGGCCATGACCTAAAAGGGGGAAACCATAAAGCAGTATTATAACACCTCGTGTTTTAGGGTCATTTACGACGTCAATATATTCACTATTTATTTTTAATATTGTACGCGTTTGCTTTTAAATCGTAATCGTTAAGTTAAATCGCGTAAGCTAAAAATTATCATTCAATGTAAACGGGCATCAAACAATTAAATGTTTACATCAAGCAAGTGTTAAGTAATTTTTTTGAGTATAATTATTAACTTTTTTCATTTTATTTTTATTGGTTGCGTAAAGTGTTTACGTTTCGCAATAAAATACGTTTAGGCATTCCCGAAACCACCAAAACTTTTCTACGCTTCAACAAATACCCACAATTGTACCCAATACCCAAAGTTTACAAAATATCATCACCTATGAGCATATAGGGTCGGATACGGGATGAGAGAACCAAAGATAATATCTAAGTTCAATCACATTTCCTAGAAATCATGGGATGACTTCTACATTAAGGAACCATTAGATATTTATTGCAAGACTTTCATGAACTCTTGACCAATTATCCCTAGAATTCCTCTTAATGTTCCTTGAATAAGTCTTAGGTTATATAATGCCTAAACAATATAATATATACACACACTCTCATTTCCAAAGTGAAAAACAAAACAAACTCTCTCTTTTCACCTTCCTAGGCCACGACTCAATATCAAAACCCTAAACCATCCATACAAAATTTATTTACAACATTTCAAGTGTTAAGCAAAGGAAAAGCAAGATTAGGGTTTCATTTGGTTTTAGGGTTTTCAAGTGTTGTAAGCTTGGGTTAAGTAGCTAAACAAGGGTTTAGATCATATTGTTCATCATCATACTTCATATTAAGGTTACCTAAAACTCTTAACCTGTTTATTTTCATGATTTTATGCATATATAATGTGTGTATAGTTAATCACCATCTAGGAAACTTCTTTACATGAAAAATGAATTTTTTACTTATGATCATGGTATGATATACTTTTTCATGTGCTATATTGTTGTTAAGAACATGTGATAATGGAAGTATATACATTATATAAGTGTGGTTTATGTATAAAAGTTTATATAATCAAGTTACCTAAAAAGTGTGTATGTAAAAGTTCATGAAATAAATAAGTATGTACAAAATTG
>BQNB010044917.1:0-44602 GCA_026074375.1 Tanacetum coccineum
TTGAACAATCTTGAGTCAATGAACCAGTACCTTCTGCTACCGCAGTTAACGCTCAAGTTATTCCACCTGGTACACTTTTATCTACAACAATTGCTCTAGACACACCATCAACAAGTGCTTCATCGTCAACATCAGATATGCATCATCCAGCCCGACATCAAGGTATTGCAGAAGAACCTACTCTCGAAGACTCCCCAATTACTCATGATGCTCTACATCCTTCATTTAACCCTGTAAATGGAGAACCTAGTTCGACACAATCATCATCTAGGAATGTTAATTCCGCGGAACCTAACCAAGTTACTCAACCACCAGATCATCTCAGAAGATGGACCAAAGATCACCCTTTTGATAATATTGTTGGCAATCCCTCTCGTCCTGTTTCTACTAGAAAACAGTTGGCATCCAATGCTTTGTGGTGCTGTTTTCGTACTGAACTGTCCAAAGTCAAACCCAAGAACTTCAAAATGGCCGTGATAGAAGACTGCTGGTTTCAAGCCATCCAAGATGAAATTCATGAATTTAATCGACTTAAAGTATAGGAATTAGTACCTCGCCCAATCTATGTTATGGTTATCGCTCTCAAGTGGATCTACAAAGTGAAGCTTGATGAATATGGTGATGTACTAAAAAACAAAGCTCGGTTAGTTGCAAAGGGATATCGTCAGGAGGAAGGCATTGATTTTAAAGAATCATTTGCTCCAGTTGCACGGATAGAGGCCATCAGAATCATGTACAAATCATGCTGAAATAATGCTCCTGATCTTCTAGTTGGATCCCGTGGCGAACCCCGAACTATACCTGAATCAAGCAGGCAGGCTACCTACTTATTCTTTTTCCCTTTTTCTTTGTATTCGCCAACATAAAGAAAACCAACGAATGAATAATGAATTCCACTTGTTTCATTCGTGTATTATTTATATTAAAATTAAAGTTTCAACACTTGGCGAGTTTGGCCCCTCATCTTTATAATGAATTAGTAATTTTTAATGAAACTTCGAATCATTTGTACCCCTTTAGTCCATGTGATGAGTCATTCTTTATGGCGTAACCCAATACATGGTTACGCCGTAATACTCCTAATGCGGCTTTCTTTCATTAAGAGATATTGTTGGTTGCGAGGTAATTAAAAATCACGTTGCCCCGTAACCCTTAGTCAGCTACCATATAATTTCCATAATAATAGATTACAACATAACTGTAATGGACGTTATGCCGTAAAGCCTCGTCAGCACCGAATCTTCGTAATAATTAAGTGATCTTCTAAATCTTCGTAATAAGTGGTTAATTACGGCGTAACTCTTATTGTTGTTACGCCGTAACTTCTTTGTCAGCATAATTTCACATGTAATAACCGGTTACGGTGTAATCATGTTATCAATTACGCCGTAACTCATGAATAATGCGGATTTTGATATAAAAAATTGTTTTTCCGCATCTTTTCCGTTCTATTGCCAAAATTACCTAAAATACAGAATATAAATGAATTAAGTATCAAAGTGACATAAAGTAGTGCAATAAACGTGGGAATTTGATATGAAAAAGTATTAAATATTTAACGTTATCAGTGATGTGTTTCATGAGTTGGTTAACTGTGTCTAGTCCTCAGTGCATGATATTTGTTCCCTAGATGTTCATTATAGAGATTGCCATGTGTTCTTCCTTGATTTGGCTTGAAAATTATCTTGGTATGCTCGTTTGTTGTCTAATTTTTACGTTTATTGATTCTGGGATGCTTAGGATTTATGTGTGATTATTGGAATTAAGTCTTTAAGGTTTATGATTGGAAAAATATTAGTTAAGAATGATTTGATATAACACCCCGTGTTTTAGGTTCATTGTACGACGTCAATAAATCCACTATTTACTTTTAGTATTGTACGCGTTTACTTTTAAATTGAAATCATTAAGTTAAATCGCGTAAGCTAAAAAATATCATTCAATATAAACGGGCATCAAACAATTAAATGTTTACATCAATCAAGTGTTAAGTAATTATTTTGAGAATGATTATTAAGTTTGTTCATTTTATTTTTTTTGGTTGCGTAAAGTGTTTACGTTTCGCGATAAAATACGTTTAGGCATACCCGGAACCACCAAAACTTTTCTATGCTTCAACAAATACCCACAATTATACCCAATACTTAAAATTTATAAAGTAACATAATATATATATATATATATATATATATATATATATATATATATATATATATATATATATATATATATATATATATCCGGATATAGGTGGAGAGATACAAAGAAATATGTTACAAAACATCCTTCCTTGATTTCATGGGATGTTCTCTAGTTTTAAGAACCAAGAGCTTTTTTTTCTTACTAACTCTAATAGTGAAATTGACCATGAGACTTCCTTATTTCACTCTTTGTGTCTTAGACTTTCCAAGAGATCTTTGACTAGTCCATGTTAATAAGTATAGAGTACAAGTAACATAGAACTCATACACTCTCATTTTACAAAGAAAAACTTCACCATTCTATCCCTTTTGCCTCCATAACCCACGGCCAAACCCAAATACATACCAAATCCATACCAAAATTTATTTACAACATTTACACACATTCCTACATGATATCTAAGATAACCTAAGGTGATTTGAAGGATCGGTTTAAGGTTTTCATGGGATGTTCTCAAGTGCAATGTCTAATTCTTGTTTTATTAGTGGTTTCGAAGGTCGATAGACTTGAATAGGTATATTTAGTCTATCATATACTTCCTGCGATTTTGACTCAGTCTAAATCGTATAGGAGGTAGGATATCTAGGTTGTAGTGATTAATCCCAACTATTCCCAAAACTTATCTAATAGACTATACAGATTATTAACTCCATCTGAAAGAGTTTCTGTGCTTTTTAAGTATATTGAGTGATAAGTATGAAGACCGGTTAGTTCCTACACAAGGGACGGATTCATAGATCCTCCCTAGTACCCGATGGATCCCATAGTGACATGATAATTTAATAATGCAGCGAGCAAGGTCCAAACCACCCGTACTACCAAAACCTAGGGTTACACAATAGTCAAGGAATATCTAACGAAACAACAGTCAGACAAAGAGATCAAAAATAATTAACCAAAGAATAATTAATAAATTATAATGTACAAGAGTAAAACTAAACAATAATAAATATCAAGCATCAAGAAAATTAAGCTGAGGACCTAAATAAATTTATTAAAATAATTAATTGAAGTCAAACTGTAATTGTTGGGAAATCATGTACATAGCATGTATGTTATAATTGCTCCTATCTTTAGTTGGGTCCCGTGGGAACCCCGAAATATACTTGAATCAAGCAGAGCGCTACCTACTTATTCTTTTTCCGTTGTTCTTTGTATTCGCCTGATAAAGAAAATCAACGAATGAATATTGTAATCTCATTTGTTTCATTCGTGTATTATTTATATAAAAATTGAAGTTTTAACACTTGGCGAGTTTGGCCCCTCATCTTTATAATGAATTAGTAATTTTTAATGAAACTTCATATCATTTGTACCCCTTTAGTCCCTGTGATGAGTCATTCTTTACGGCGTAACCCAATACATGGTTACGTCGTAATACTCCTGATGCGGCTTTCTTTCATTAAGAGATATTGTTGGTTATGACGTAATTAAAAATCACGTTGCCCCGTAACCCTTAGTCAGCAACCATATAATTTCCGTAATAATAGATTACAACATAACTGTAATGGACGTTATGCCGTAAAGCCTCGTCAGCACCGAATCTTCGTAATAATTAAGTGATCTTCTAAATCTTTGTAATAAGTGGTTAATTACGGCGTAACTCTTATTGTTGTTACGCCGTAACTTCTTTGTCAGCATAATTTCACATGTAATAACCGGTTACGGTATAATCATGTTATCAATTACGCCGTAACTCATGAATAATGCGGATTTTGATATAAAATATTGTTTTTCCGCATCTTTTCCGTTCTATTGCCATAATTACCTAAAATACAAAATATAAACGAATTAAGTATCAAAATGTCATAAAGCAGTGCAATAAACGTAGGAATTTGATATGAAAAAGTATTAAATATTTAATGTTATCAGTGATGTGTTTCATGAGTTGGTTAACTGTGTCTAGTCCTCGGTGCATGATATTTGTTCCCTAGATGTTCATTATAGAGATTTCCATGTGTTCTTCCTTGATTTGGCTTGAAAATTATCTTGGTATGCTTGTTTGTTGTCTAATTCATACGTTTATTGATTCTGGGATGCTTAGGATTTATGTGTGATTATTGGAATTAAGTCTTTAAGGTTTATGATTGGAAAAATATTAGTTAAGAATGATTTGATATAACACCCCGTGTTTTAGGTTCATTGTACGACGTCAATAAATCCACTATTTACTTTAAGTATTGTACGCGTTTGCTTTTAAATTGAAATCATTAAGTTAAATCGCGTAAGCTAAAAAATATCGTTCAATATAAACGGGCATCAAACAATTAAATGTTTACATCAAGCAAGTGTTAAGTAATTATTTTGAGGATGATTATTAACTTTGTTCATTTTATTTTTTTTGGTTGCGTAAAGTGTTTACGTTTCGCGATAAAAATAAGTTTAGGCATACCCGGAACCACCAAAACTTTTCTATGCTTCAATAAATACCCACAATTTTACCCAATACTTAAAATTTATAAAGTAACACCATATATATATATATATATATATATATATAGGTGGAGAGATACAAAGAAATATGTTACAAAACATCCTTCCTTTATTTCATGGGATGTTCTCTAATTTTAGGAACCAAGAGCTTTTTTTTCTTACTAACTATAATAGTGAAATTGACCATGAGATTTCCTTATTTCACTCTTTATGTCTTAGACTTTCCAAGAGGTCTTTGACTAGTCCATGTTAATAAGTATAGAGTACAAGTAACATAGAACTCATACACTCTCATTTTACAAAGAAAAACTTCACCATTCTCTCCCTTTTGCCTCCATAACCCACGACCAAACTCAAATACATACCAAATCCATACCAAAATTTATTTACAACATTTACACACATTCCTACATGATATCTAAGATAACCTAAGGTTATTTGAAGGATTGGTTTAAGGTTTTCATGGGATGTTCTCAAGTGCAATGTCTAATTCTTGTTTTATTAGTGGTTTCGAAGGTCGATAGACTTGAATAGGTATATTTAGTCTATCATATACTTTCTGCGATTCTGACTCAGTCCAAATCGTATAGGAGGTAGGATATCTAGGTTGTAGTGATTAATCCCAACTATTCCTAAAACTTATTGTTAGATATTAGAAAAAGACTCGGTCACCCCTTGTATTTTACCGTTTATTATAGCTCGTAGCTGAATAGTTAATAGTATGTTTTTCGGTTTTAAGTCGGGTAAGAATACCCGGTATATTGTAAGTACTATATATAGCCTCTTCCAACTTTGGAAGAGGCAAGCTAGTCATTAATTACTTTTCATAGAAAAACACTCTCTCTCTAGATATTCTCTCTCAAGTGTTTCTCTCTCTAGAAACTAGCCAAATCCAAGAATCGACCCCGTGTTATGATATAGGATATACCACAATTGGTATCAGAGCTAATGGGATGATTAGATCGTGTGTATGTGCAATTTCTTGCTTGATTTAGATCGAAAAGTGTACCTTTGAAGGCACTAGCTCGTTTTTTTAAGATCTCCGAATTTTGTTGTTTGTATTGATAAAGTTTGGGTGTTTCTAGTAGCTATTACCTTATGGTATTGTGTTGTGCAAAAGAAATCAAGCAAAATCGTTCAAAAGGGTGATTTATAGGTGATTTTGTGTGAAAAACGTCGTTGTTCTTCGTGGAGAGTTGCCAGAATTTCTTCACGGCGGTTTGCTGAAAAATATTATTTTATTAAGTAGGTTACCAACCCTCTGACACACGGCGGGTTGCTTGGGTGGCGAGTTGCTCAAAGAGGCGAGTTGTTACTACGCAGCGAGTTGGTTACCAGCGGTTTGAACAGGCGGCGAGTTGCTCAAAGAGGCGAGTTGTTACTACGCAGCGGTTTGCTTACCAGCGGTTTGAACAGGTTATCAGCGGGTTGAATATTTTAAATAGCAAATTTCTTAAGGAAACTCTGGCGGTTGATAACCTCTACGGCGTTTGATTTAAAATATTCTTTGCGGCGGTTGCTTGGCAAGCGAGTTGGCTTAGGCGAGTTGCCTTAAAATTCCACCGGCGAGTTGTCTTATCTCTTCGCGGCGGGTTGCTTGGCAGCGAGTTGTGTTCGGCGAGTTGTCCTAAAATTCCACCAGCGAGTTGCCTTATTTCTTGCAGCGGTTTGGTAGCCTTTGGCGGCGAGTTGAGCTTCTGTCTTCGAAATTTGAAATATTTCAAACTCGGGATTTAATATCACTAAAACAAATAGAATACGTTAACCTCACACTTTTAACGTACACTCACTAATTCATTGATCGATCAAAACATATCATATCTAATAATACAAGGATGTCTGTATGCAAGAAGACATACAGTGTGCCGGTTCTGATTACACGTTCCACAATGCTTGATAGTACAGACTTTGATATCTTGCAACAACGTATACGTCTTGTACTGTCTAGGGAAAGGATAAGGAGATGAAATATTATGAAGTCCATTAAAGAAGGACCATTTCAGATGGGAACGGTCTCAGATGTTATTACTGGAGGAACCGAGGGTGCAGTTCAACAAGGTCCAGTACGTGCTAGAGTCCTTAACGACCTTTCGGCTGAAGAAAAGGAAAGGTATAAAGCTGACATTCGTGCAACAAATATCCTACTTCAAGGTATTCCAGAAGGACATAACTCACTCATCAATCACTATACTGACGCTAATAGACATTTGGGAAAACATGAAGATGGATTCTGGAAGGTTCTGGTTTCTCAAAGGATGACAGGGAATCTCAGTTATACGCTGAATTCGAACATTCTGGTCAAATCAAGGAGAAACCATTCAAAGATACTACGTTAGGTTTACGGAAGATCATTAAAAGGACATGTGAAACATCAAGATGACATGTCCAGGATGCAGCTTACACTCAAAGTTTGGAAACAACATGTTTCAGAGTGGAGTAGATTTCATAACTGAAGTCAAACTTAACAGAGGTTTGAAAGAGTCAAACTGTGATCAGTTGTATGCCTACTTAAAGCAACATGAGGTGCATGCTAATGAGAACAGAATTATGATGGAAAGGTTCGGTCAACCAAATAATGATCCTTTGGCACTAGTGTCGGACGCCTCAGTTCAGCAGTATCCAACACAATCATCCAAGTCTCCTCAATCCTCAACAGAACCATATCCTTCTGACAACTTTCAAATGAACTCAGGAAGTTCTTCAACAGAAAACTTGATGAAGTTATCCAACTCACTTGCCCTCATCAATCAATCGTACAAATAAAACCCCAATCTTCCTCAAACAAACATTCAACTTAGAGCGTCGTCTAATGCAAGGAACAAAGCTATGATTCAGGACGGGAAAGTTGTGGTTCAAGATGTCCGTGGAAGATACAATGCGAATAATCAAGGAAGACCATTTCAGAGAAACAATGCAAGAGGAAATGGTGTAGCTGGGAATGTAGGAGGACAGAACAGAGGAGGTATTATCAATCCTGGTCAAGCGAAACCCATCAAGTGCTACAACTGTAATGGACTAGGGCACATAGCACGAGAATGTCCAAGGCCAAAGCGACTTCAAGATTCAGACTACTTCAAGGACAAGATGCTACTAATGCAAGCCCAGGAAAGTGGTGCAGTACTGGATGAAGAACAGTCGTTGTTTCTTGCAGGAGAACAGGTTACCAACGTAGATGATAATGTGGATGATTCACCCGAGAATGATTTGGCACTCAATGTGGACCATGTATTTGAAGCTGATGAATGTGATGCATTCGACTCTGATGTTGACGAGGGTCCCATCACACAGACCATGTTCATGACAAATCTCACATCGGAAGATCTAATCTACGATGAAGCCGGGACATCATATGACTCAAATACTCCTTCTGAGGTACATGATCATGATACCTTTGTAAATCATTTAGATGAGTATCATGAAGTACACGAGATGCAAACCGATGAACAACACAACTACGTTGTTGACTCCTATACTGACTATACGAGTAATAGTAATACTATTCCGTATGATCAGTATATGGAAGACAACGAAGATCATGTTGTTCAAAGAGATGTATCTTCTGTACGAAATGATGCATTGATGTCAATTCTCGATGAAATGCATGAACAGGGTGTACAAAGTAGATTGACAAATAAGCCAGACATGGTAATGAATGACTCAGTAACCTCTGAACTTGCGAGATATAAGGAACTGGTCGGGGAATATGAAAAACGGGCAAAGTTTGAATTAACTGATAGAGAACGAAAAATTGATGAACAAATGAGAATAATTATCTCAGACCGAAATAGAAAGGAAACGTCTTTAAAATCTGAACTTCATTCAGCACAAATACTCCTTAGTTCTACAGTTGACCATTATAAGTCAAAGACAGAAGAAGTAACATTTTTGAAAAAGGATTTTAACAAAAAGAAGACAGGTCTTGAAGAGTTTTTGGATTTAAAAGGCTAAAAGATAAGATTGAAGATAGATTATACAACAGGTTCAGTCTGTTCAAACAGTTAACATTGTTGTGTAACCACTAAATCATTTTGTGATGAAAAGCACAAGGTAGGAATAGGATATAAAATCCCGTGTGTCTCGCTCGTGCAAAGCAAGCTCAGTATGCTCTGTATAATGGTCATGTACTTGTCACTACCAATCATACACGCTGTTGCAATGTCATAAATAAACTTAGAGGCATACGCGGTGATGTTAGCTGAGATAACTTGGAATAAATTGCTGTTGAAAAAATGCAAAGCCCTCTATGTTTGGAAATAAAGTTAGGATTGCCCCCCTCCCAGGATTACTCGAAAAGAGAACTTTCTTGAACCTTAGATCCCCAAAGAAATCTGACCCTAGAACAGATATTTTGGTCCATAGATGACAACAACAGGAAAAAGGCTGAGACCTTAGCTCCCAAAAACCAATTTCAGCATTGACAGTGTATCCACCATACTTCTGTCAAGGCTTGATCCCAGAATTCTTACAACTAAAAGTCAGTGAAAATTAATCTTTATGTACACTCAAACAAACCTTTTTACGGAATTTGACAAAACTTGCTCAAATCTAGAATCACTCCCTCAGGTATTACATGAGGGGGAAAGAGGTTTTGAGCAAACTCAAAAGCTGTTACCTCCACTGAGTTATTCCATTTTTCAAAAAACTCTTACAGGTAAACTTTGTTGGAGTACAAACAGCCCTCTTTAAAGAAGTTAAAGAAATGAAAGAAATTTTTATCAAATGAATAACGAAGTGGACAAGAATACTGTAGACAAGCAATGTGCTGAAATTGAAAAGAAAAACCTTCTCATTGAAAATGAGAATTTGATTGTTAATTGTTTGTCGACTCAACTGCTGTATGATGTGGAAAAATCACGTTGTCTAGATCTTAAAGCTGACATGTCTAAAGTTCATGATGAGTCAAAACATATTTCAAAACTTGAAAGGGAATACCTAAATTTGCAACTAAAGTATCAACATCTTCAAGAAAGTTTTGATAATAAAAATTCACAAGCATCACAGGAAGCTCCTGATTTTAACTCATTCTTTAAGATCAAGAATCTCGAACATCAGATTCAAGAAAAAGATAACGTGATTAGACACTTGAAAGATCTAGTCGCTAATGTGAATGACAGAAGTCGTGAGCCTTATAATGCTTTAGATGTCACTGCTCTTATTGAACAAAATGATTGCGACAGAGTAGAACTAGAAAAGGTCAAACAACATTACAAGGAATTGTATGACTCAATTAAGATCACGCGTGCTCACACAAGTGAAAAGACATCTACCATGTTGAATGAGATTGAGAGTCTAAAAGCTCAACTGCGAAACAAAGAGCCTTGTTTCACTAGTGACTATGTCAAACCAAAAGTTCTTGCTCCTGGCATGTATGCCATTGACGTTAAACCCATCCCTCATCCCCTTAAGAACAATAGGAGTGCTCATTTAAACTATATCAGCCATCTTAAGGAGAGTGTAGAAACGGTTAGGGAGATTGTAGAGGAAGCTAGAGTAGTTAAACCACTGGATAGTTCACTTAACTATGCTTGCCAATACACTAAGTTATCTCAGGAATTGTTAGAATGTGTGATTGGCACTTGCCCAAAAAGTTTCAATGAAAGAGATAACATGGCTCCCTCTACCCCTGTTACTAGGAAAAAGCAAGTTACGTTTAGCGATAAACCAGGAACTTCTTCTAGCAACACATAGAAACACAAAGTGCACCAGAGAGTTCAACAGACTAATATCCCTGTGCTTTCCTCTACAGGAGTAAACGATTCCACTGGAGCAAGCGGATCAAAGCCTAGAAGCAATACAAAGAAAAATAGGATCCTGCCTGCTAAGAAGGAGAATAAGAAGGAAGTAGAAGTACGCCTTAGGACAAATAAGTCAGTTTGGACAAAAGTGAATCCGGTTGATTCTAGCATTAGCTCTAAGCGTGTTGTAATTAATTCGAATTCTGAATCTGTGTACAAAACTTGTAACAAACGTGTAAACTCTGCAAGTCATGAAATGTGTGTTGTTAATATCTTGAATTCTGTGAATGTTACCCCCACCGTCAGAATTGTCTTGAAAAAAAAAGCAGATCTGGAAACCAAAAGACAAAATGTCTGATAACAGTTTAAACAAGACCAAGCAGATCTGGAATCCAAAAGGCAGACTGTCTGATAACAGTTTGCACAAGACCAAGCGGGTTTGGAAAGCTACGGGAAAACTATTTACAGATATTGGTTATCAATGGAGACCCACAGGAACGAAACTCACCTTAGGAAAACTTGATTGTGGTTCTCAATGGAGACCCACAGGAAAGAAATTTGCCTTAGGCGAAATTTGCCATTTGACCAAGCTTTCTGTGAAATGTTCTACTCTATATGCTAACCAACAGGACCCCAACAAAAATTGGGGAACCAAAAGTCCAAACTCTCCAAACTCGACTGTTTTCAAATGCAGGTCGTACAGGTCATGCTTTGGTATCTGGACTCAGGCTGTTCAAAACATATGACGGGGAATCGTTCAAAGCTCATGAATTTTGTGGAAAAGTTCATCGGGTCAGTCAGATTCGGGAATGATCACTTAGGAGCTATCATGGGTTATGGAGATTATGTTATGGGTGACAGTGTGATCTCAAGAGTATACTACGTGGAGGGACTTGGGCACAATCTATTCTCTGTAGGGCAATTTTGTGATTCTGATCTTGAAGTGGCCTTCAGAAAGCATACTTGCTTTGTTCGTGATATTAATGGTACAGACATACTTAAAGGTAGTCGTAGCACCAATTTGTACACGATATCCATGGATGAAATGATGAAGTCTTCTCCGATATGCTTGCTGTCCAAAGCTTCCAATCCATATTCATGGTTGTGGCATCGTCGTTTAAACCATTTAAACTTCGGCACGATAAATGATCTTGCTCGAAAAGATCTGGTTAGAGGTCTACCTAGATTGAAGTTTGAAAAGGATCATCTTTGCTCAGCCTGTCAACTTGGAAAAAGCAAGAAGTTCTCCCACCGGCCAAAATCTAAAAATACAAATATGGAAGTTCTTCATACCCTTCACATGGATCTGTGTGGTCCAATGAGAGTCCAGAGTATTAAAGGGAAGAAATACATCTTAGTCATCGTGGATGACTATTCTAGATTCACATTGGTTAAAGTTTCTTGAGTCAAAGGATAAAACTCCAGAGTTTGTCACAATCTTTCTTAAGCAAATACAGTTGCTCAACAAAACGTCAGATTCATCCAAAACAGATTACGGAACGGGTATACGTCAACCAAGTGATGTCGAATACTATGAAGGTGTGGGCATATTTCATCAAAGTCTGTCTCGAACACTCTTCACATGAATGGCGTTGTTGAAAGACGTAATCGTCCTGGTGGAAGCAGCACGTACAAGGATTAGTATTCTTCGAAAGATCCCATGTTTCTTTGGGCAGAAGCTGTAGCTATGCTTGGGTACCCAGAAACCGATCACTAATTCATACTCGTCATAACAAAACCCCTTATGAGCTTGTGCATGATAAGAAGCCTGATCTTACATTCTTCCGCGTATTTGGTGCTCTGTGCTATCCTACAAATGATAGCGAAGATCTAGGCAAATTTCAAGCCAAAGCTGACATTGGGATTTTCGTTGGGTATGCTCCAAGCAGGAAGGGTTATAGAATCTACAATAAGAGAACTCGTCGATTAATGGAAACAATTCACGTCACATTCGATGAGATGCATCAGTCAATGGCTCCTGCACGCATGAGTTCAGGACCCGAGCCCTTCATCCTGTCCCCTGGACAACTCAAATCAGGGCTCGCTCCAACCGATAAAGAGCTGGAAATGTTATTTCAACCAATGTTTGATGAACACCTTGAACAATCTCGAGTCAATGAACCAGTACCTTCTGCTACTGAAATTAACGCTCAAGTTGTTCCACCAGGTACATCCTTGTCTACAACGATTGCTCAAGATGCACCGTCGACAAGTGCTTCATCAAGAACTTGCAGAAGAACCCACTCACGAAGACACCCCAATCAATCACGATGTTCTTCATCCTTCACATAACCTTGATACTGGAGATCCAGGTTCGGCACAATCATCATCTGGGAATGTTAATTCAGCAGAACCCAACCAAGTTAATTACCCACCAGATCATCTCAGAAGATGGACCAAAGATCATCCTCTGGATAACATCGTTGGCAATCCCTCTCGTCCTGTATCTACCAGAAAACAGTTAGCATCCGATGCTTTGTGGTGCTGTTTCCATACTGAACTGTCCAAAGTCGAACCCAAGAACTTCAAAATGGCCGTGATAGAAGACTGCTGGTTTCAAGCCATGCAAGATGAAATTCACGAATTTGATCGACTTAAAGTATGGGAATTAGTACCTCGCCCAATCTATGTTATGGTTATCGCTCTCAAGTGGATCTACAAAGTGAAGCTTGATGAATATGGTGATGTACTAAAAAACAAAGCTCGGTTAGTTGCAAAGGGATATCGTCAGGAGGAAGGCATTGATTTTGAAGAATCATTTGCTCCAGTTGCACGGATAGAGGCCATCAGAATCATGTACAAATCATGCTGAAATAATGCTCCTGATCTTCTAGTTGGATCCCGTGGCGAACCCCGAACTATACCTGAATCAAGCAGGCAGGCTACCTACTTATTCTTTTTCCCTTTTTCTTTGTATTCGCCAAGATAAAGAAAACCAACGAATGAATAATGAATTCCACTTGTTTCATTCGTGTATTATTTATATAAAAATTGAAGTTTTAACACTTGGCGAGTTTGGCCCCTCATCTTTATAATGAATTAGTAATTTTTAATGAAACTTCATATCATTTGTACCCCTTTAGTCCCTGTGATGAGTCATTCTTTACGGCGTAACCCAATACATGGTTACGTCGTAATACTCCTGATGCGGCTTTCTTTCATTAAGAGATATTGTTGGGTTGCGAGGTATTAAAAATCCACGTTGCCCCGTAAAAACCCTTGTCAGCTACATATAAATTTCCATAAATAATAGATTACAACATAACTGTAATGGACGTTATGTCGTAAAGCCTCGTCGGCACCGAATCTTCGTAATAATTAAGTGATCTTCTAAATCTTCGTAAAAAGTGGTTAATTACGGCGTAACTCTTATTGTTGTTACGCCGTAACTTCTTTGTCAGCATAATTTAACAGGTAATAACCGGTTACGGTGTAATCATGTTATCAATTACGCCGTAACTCATGAATAATGCGGATTTTGATATAAAAAATTGTTTTTCCGCATCTTATCCATTCTATTGCCAAAATTACCTAAAATACAGAATATAAACGAATTAAGTATCAAAATGACATAAAGCAGTGCAATAAACGTGGGAATTTGATATGAAAAAGTATTAAATATTTAATGTTATCAGTGATGTGTTTCATGAGTTGGTTAACTGTGTCTAGTCCTCAGCGCATGATATTTGTTCCCTAGATGTTCATTATAGAGATTGCCATGTGTTCTTCCTTGATTTGGCTTGAAAATTATCTTGGTATGCTCGTTTGTTGTCTAATTCTTACGTTTATTGATTCTGGGATGCTTAGGATTTATGTGTGATTATTGGAATTAAGTCTTTAAGGTTTATGATTGGAAAAATATTAGTTAAGAATGATTTGATATAACACCTCGTGTTTTAGATTCATTATACGACGTCAATAAATCCACTATTTACTTTTAGTATTGTACGCGTTTACTTTTAAATTGAAAAAAGTCATTAAGTTTAATTTTTTTTCTTTTGTTTTTTGCCGTAAGCTAAAAAATATCGTTCAATATAAACGGGCATCAAAGAATTAAATGTTTACATCAATCAAGTGTTAAGTAATTATTTTGAGAATGATTATTAACTTTGTTCATTTTATTTATTTTGGTTGCGTAAAGTGTTTACGTTTCGTGATAAAATACGTTTAGGCATACCCGGAACTACCAAAACTTTTCTATGCTTCAACAAATACCCAAAATTATACCCAATACTTAAAATTTATAAAGTAACATCATATATTTAAATATATATATATATATATATATTTATTATCTCTATTTTATATATATATATATATATATATATATATATATATATATATATATATATCCGGATATAGGTGGAGAGATACAAAGAAATATGTTACAAAACATCCTTCCTTGATTTCATGGGATGTTCTCTAGTTTTAGGAACCAAGAGCTTTTTTTTCTTACTAACTCTAATAGTGAAATTGACCATGAGGCTTCCTTATTTCACTCTTTGTGTCTTAGACTTTCCAAGAGGTCTTTGACTAGTCCACGCTAATAAGTATAGAGTACAAGTAACATAGAACTCATACACTCTCATTTTACAAAGAAAAACTTCACCATTCTCTCCCTTTTTCCTCCATAACCCACGGCCAAACCCAAATACATACCAAATCCATACCAAAATTTATTTACAACATTTACACACATTCCTACATGATATCTAAGATAACCTAAGGTGATTTGAAGGATTTGTTTAAGGTTTTCATGGGATGTTCTCAAGTGCAATGTCTAATTCTTGTTTTATTAGTGGTTTCGAAGGTCGATAGACTTGAATAGGTATATTTAGTCTATCCTAAACTTCCTGCGATTCTGACTCAGTCCAAATCGTATAGGAGGTAGGATATCCAGGTTGTAGTGATTAATCCCAACTATTCCCAAAACTTATCTAATAGCCTATACAGATTATTAACCTTGTCTGAAAGAGTTTCTGTGCTTTTTAAGTATATTGAGTGATAAGTATAAAGACCGGTTAGTTCCTACACTAGGGACGGATTCATAGATCCTACCTAGTACCCGATGGATCCCATATTGACATGATAATCTAATAATGCGGCAAGCAAGGTCCAAACCACCCGTACTACTAAAACCCAGGGTTACACAATAGTCAAGGAATATCTAACGAAACAACAGTCAGACAAAGAGATCAAAAATAATTAACCAAAGAATAATTAATAAATTAAATGACAAGAGTAAAACTAAACATAATAAATATCAAGCATCAACAAAATTAAGTTGAGACCAAATAAATTATTAAAAATAATTAATTGAAATCAAACTATAATTGTTGAGGAATCATGTACAAATCATGCTGAAATAATGCTCCTGATCTTCTAGTTGGATCCCGTGGCGAACCCCGAACTATACCTGAATCAAGCAGACAGGCTACCTACTTATTCTTTTTCCCTTTTTCTTTGTATTCGCCAAGATAAAGAAAACCAACGAATGAATAATGAATTCCACTTGTTTCATTCGTGTATTATTTATATTAAAATTGAAGTTTCAACACTTGGCGAGTTTGGCCCCTTATCTTTATAATGAATTCGTAATTTTTAATGAAACTTCGTATCATTTGTACCCCTTTAGTCCCTGTGATGAGTCATTCTTTACGGCGTAACCCAATACATGGTTACGCCGTAATACTCCTGATGCGGCTTTCTTTCATTAAGAGATATTGTTGGTTACGACGTAATTAAAAATCACGTTGCCCCGTAACCCTTAGTCAGTAACCATACAATTTCCTTAATAATAGATTACAACATAACTGTAATGGACGTTATGCCGTAAAGCCTCGTCAGCACCGAATCTTCGTAATAATTAAGTGATCTTATAAATCTTCATAATAAGTGGTTAATTACGGCGTAACTCTTATTGTTGTTACGCCGTAACTTCTTTGTCAGCATAATTTCATATGTAATAACCGGTTACGGTGTAATCATGTTATCAATTACGCCGTAACTCATGAATAATGCGGATTTTGATATAAAAAACTATTTTTCCGCATCTTTTCCGTTCTATTATCAAAATTAACTAAAATACAGAATATAAACGAATTAAGTATCAAAATAACATAAAGCAGTGCAATAAACGTGGGAATTTGATATGAAAAAGTATTAAATATTTAATGTTATCAGTGATGTATTTCATGAGTTGGTTAACTGTGTCTAGTCCTCAGTGCTTGATATTTGTTCCCTAGATGTTCATTATAGAGATTGCCATGTGTTCTTCCTTGATTTGGCTTGAAAATTATCTTGGTATGCTTGTTTGTTGTCTAATTCTTACGTTTATTAATTCTGGGATGCTTAGGATTTATGTGTGATTATTGAAATTAAGTCTTTAAGGTTTATGATTGGAAAAATATTAGTTAAGAATGATTTGATATAACACCCCGTGTTTTAGCTTCATTGTACGACGTCAATAAATCCACTATTTACTTTTAGTATTATACGCGTTTGCTTTTAAATTGAAATCATTAAGTTAAATCGTGTAAGCTAAAAAACATCGTTCAATATAAACGGGCACCAAACAATTAAATGTTTACATCAAACAAGTGTTCAGTAATTATTTTGAGGATGATTATTAACTTTGTTCATTTTATTTTTTTTGGTTGCGTAAAGTGTTTACGTTTCGCGATAAAATACTTTTAGGCATACCCGGAACCACCAAAACTTTTCTATGCTTCAATAAATACCCACAATTATACCCAATACTTAAAATTTATAAAGTAACACCATATATATATATATATATATATATAACCGGATATAGGTGGAGAGATACAAAGAAATATGTTACAAAACATCTTTCCTTTAATTCATGGGATGTTCTCTAGTTTTAGGAACCAAGAGCTTTTTTTTCTTACTAACTCTAATAGTGAAATTGACCATGAGGCTTCCTTATTTCACTCTTTGTGTCTTAGACTTTCCAAGAGGTCTTTGACTAGTCCACGCTAATAAGTATAGAGTACAAGTAACATAGAACTCATACACTCTTATTTTACAAAGAAAAACTTCACCATTCTCTCCCTTTTTCCTCCATAACCCACGGCCAAACCCAAATACATACCAAATCCATACCAAAATTTATTTACAACATTTACACACATTCCTACATGATATCTAAGATAACCTAAGGTGATTTGAAGGATTTGTTTAAGGTTTTCATGGGATGTTCTCAAGTGCAATGTCTAATTCTTGTTTTATTAGTGGTTTCGAAGGTCGATAGACTTGAATAGGTATATTTAGTCTATCCTAAACTTCCTGCGATTCTGACTCAGTCCAAATCGTATAGGAGGTAGGATATCCAGGTTGTAGTGATTAATCCCAACTATTCCCAAAACTTATTGTTAGATATTAGAAAAAGACTCGGTCACCCCTTGTATTTTACCGTTTATTATAGCTCGTAGCTGAATAGTTAATTCAGGCAGTCATGAGGGAGTAACGATCAGGGAATCCAGTGTCAGAAACAACTCCCAAACTGCCATGAAGTAGTGGGAAAGGGAAAGGCCGTTGTATCTGAAGAACAAGTAGCTCATTCCCTGATCGATATGTCAAAGAAGAAAAGATCTACTGATCAGTTTATCCTTGCTAGGCGGGATCAAACTCCTCCTGATTCTACAACTGGACCTTCTTCTCGACCCGATGATGATACATCAGAGAAGGTGATCCATGAATCTTCATCAACATCTGATTCAGAAAGAACTGAAAGTGATACAGAATCTGGTGCTCCTAAAGGTGA
The DNA here is from genome assembly GCA_026074375.1 of Tanacetum coccineum. NCBI lineage: Eukaryota > Viridiplantae > Streptophyta > Magnoliopsida > Asterales > Asteraceae > Tanacetum > Tanacetum coccineum. The sequence continues at coordinate 18,157 of BQNB010044917.1, forward strand.
CAAAGTTCAAGGTGAAATAGTCTCGTCTACCGTAACATCAGGAGTAAGCATTCCTGTATCAGACCCTGAGAAAGCTCATGAGGCTCAGGCTGGACCCAGACCCTGAGCCCATGAAAGAAGACCAGACTGGATCAGACTCTGGAAAATTACATGTGTCTCTTGCTGGACCAAACCCTGAGCACATAGATGATGGAATCATTTGGCAACAGCCTACCCAAAGGTTCATGAAAACCTGAAGCTCATAACAGGCGAACGTGTCATCAATGATAAACCAGAAAGTCATTCTGGTTCTATGTCTTCCCTGAAAAATCTCGATGACACTGTTAACTTTGGGGATCAATTTCTTCATGACCAACCAACAGAAGATGATCAGGAGAAATCTAAAGCTAGAGAGGAGTCTGATTCCACTATACCTGATCCTAGTCATCAGACAGTAACGTCAACTCCTCCCGTGATTGCTCCCTTCACAGATGTCACATCTTCAGAGCCATCATTTACTGGTCACCCTCCAACCAAATCAACATGAAGCTACAACAATCACCACATCTCTCCCTGAAATCACTCCATTCATCGCCCTTCAGTTAAGAGTAGCAAGATTGGAGCAAGAGATGTCTGAAGTAAAGAAGACTGATGTTTTGGCTTCAATAAGATCCCAAGTTCCTACGGCTGTTGATAATTATCTAGGAACAAAACTTGATGATGCTCTCATTAAGGTTCTTGAACGACACACTGCAGATTTAATCGAGAAATACTCTGTGTTGCCTGGCCCAGAGTCTGTCAAGAATCAAGAATCGGAAAAGAGTCCGAAGGAGATTATCAAAGCCAAAAAGGAACAAGCTGAGGAGAAACAAGATTCAACTTACTCCATCAGGTCAACCGATGAAGTTGATATTGAAGAGTTTGATCTAAAGAGTGCTCTCTTCAGTCACATGAATAAGAAGAAGTCTGCCAACAAAAACAAGACCAACTACCGTCTATACCATGCTCTCATGGAAGCTCTGATAGCGGATGAAGACGCCATGGATAAGGAAGTTGCAGACAAGGTGAAAGACCACAAGAGAAAGCATGATAGTGATGATGATGATGATGAAGGCCCTTCAGCTGGATCAAACCAGGGTACCAAGAGGAGGAGATCTGAATCTGCTGCTTCTGGGTCATCAGCTAAACCTCCTCCGAAAGCTGATGACCAAAGCTCAAAGAAAACAAGGGAGTCTGAGGCCTCTGCTTCCAAACAACACCAATCTCTCTCCTCAACTGGATGGCAGATAACTGACACAAGAGAGGCTGGTGTTGACTCTTCGATGCACAGATCTGATCCCGAATCGGAACATTCTGAACAATCTTCAGATGACATTTCCATGCAGGATGAAGGGAATGTCTCAGATATGGAAGACACTGACAACGCTCACATTCCCAAGGTGTCGACCACTACGTGGTTTAAGCCGATTCCAGAAAGCGAGAGACCTGCTACACCTGAGCCAGAATGGACCATTCCACCGAATGATTTCCCGGAACCAGAACATAACTGGGCAAATGCATACGCCACATCGTATAAAGTTCCTGAGGAAAACAAGCTTCAAAGGAAGACGTATGATATTGGTTCATTCATCAAATGGTTCTGCAGACGAACAGGAAAGAAGAAACTCTGCAAAGCTGATTTAGAAGGTCCAACATTCAACCTTGTAAAAGCATTTCACAAGAACAGCGTCGTTCTTCAATTCCAGATGGATGAATGCCATAAGCTGCTGACAAATAAGGTTGACTTGAGTAATCCTGAGGGTCATCAAATTCAACAAAATTTAAATGAACCACTGCCCTTAGGAGGACCACCTGGTCAGGTAACTATTCAACCACAATTCTTCTTCAATAAGGATCTGGAATATCTGCTGACAGGTGACAAAGAGCGAAAAATTGCCTTATCCATATCCAAGCTCAAAGCCGCTCGTTACCTAGACTTTGGCCTTGAAGAATTAGTTCCTTCGTTGTGGGTTGAGAGTGAACAAGAATATGACATCAGTGCGGTCTATGGCATCACTCACTGGTGGTTTAGGAGGAAGGAATTCTACATCAACAAACATAGTGAGTCCTCTGATCGTGAAGCAGTCAGATCGCAGATGCGAATTCTCAGTGTGATCAGCGTCAAAGTGTTTGAAAAATATGGATACAACTATCTAAGAGAGATAATTCTTCGCCGAGCTGATTACCAAGAATACAAGATCTCGGAAAGGGATTTCAAAAATCTGCATCCAAATGATTTTGAAGATCTGTTCCTTCTCAATATTCAAGAAAAGCTCAACCATCTGCCCAAGACAGACAAGATCAGTCTTCACACAGCAGTCAACATGTGGATAAGAAACCTGGTGATCAGGAATCGTGTGGGAAACTTACAGCTCGGGAAACGTCCTAATTGGGATGCAGCTGACTATTACTTCAAAGAAGACTATACGATCGTCCCTAAGCCAAGAGCAGTTGTCTACAGAGACAGAAATAATCAAAGAAAGCTGATGAGGCTGAATGAGCTTCACAAGTTTAGTGATGGGACGTTGACAAGAGTCATGGAAAAGCTGGACCAAATGGTTAAAGACTTTCATCTGTTTGAGTACAATAAGGGCATGGAGACTAGGAAGTGGTCAGAGGATGACAAGAGAAGAAGCAAAGACTTCATCACAGCTATCGAGAAAAGACTACAGATCAGAAGGATCTATCGAAGTCTAGAAAGCTTTGTTGGAGGAAGAATAAGAGATATTGACTACAGGCTGATCAACAGAACAACGTGACGACATCGTCGTTACAATCAAAAGGTCAATCTTATTTCTTATTGTGAATAATATACCTTGTACATTAGTAGCTAGTTAATCTAGGAGTAATTTATATCCCTCAACGATTGAGGGGGAGCAGTTATACGTCTCTTACACGACTTGCGAATTAAGGCCACACTTTTCTCCCAAATTTTATAACATATTTAAATCAATTGATATCCAAAATGTCAAAGGGTTTAAAATTTTTGATAAGGGGAGAAAATGTGATTAAAATATGTGTATAATAATAACTGTGATTATTAGGACTCATATACTCCGCCCAAACGTGCTAAACAATTTCGAATACCGAAGCACATTTTGAGGGGGACTCCGTGTTATGATATAGGAAATACCACAATATGTATAGAACCGGTTCGACACATCGGTTGAACTGGTGAACCAGCAACTTAATCGGGTCAATTAAAAAGTGCAAATCGCACAAAAAGGTATCCTACTTTAGGCTAATGAATTTTAGGTACTAAACTTTTTTTTCTTAATTTAACGAAACAAAGTGAATTTTATGTGATATGTAAGGTTTTTTCAACTTTTCGAGAGAGGCTTCGAGTCATTTTTCTCGCCGAAATGATTAACTAATGTGATGCATCATTATTATTGAGCATTTAAAATACACTTTGGCTAAAATTATGACCGATGCCACTTTCAAAATGTAAAAAACCTTATATTGCACATAAAATTAAGAGTTTTGCTACATCCATTAAAAAATCACAAAAAACATCCACAAAGATGTGTTGTTCATGTGTGACTCGTGAATTTTGATACACTTTCTCTCTCTTATCTTAGATTAAGCCAATCACACATAAACAACGCATCTTTGTGGATATTTTTTTGTCTTGAAGCTGAGCTTTCAATTCGTTTATTTCAAAAAATTCAAGAAATTTAGGAGCATCCTGATTTTGACATGGTCTTGTCGTTTTGAAAACATTCGTTTATGTGTTGCAAAGATAGTTCAAGAGAAATACAATATTTTTCAAGTTCAGCAAACTTTTTTGATAGTTCATTTACCAATTTATTTTCGAGTTTTCATTTCATTTTGAAAGCTCATTTTTAAGATGTTCACATTTTGCAATTACTTCCAAATAATTGCATGCCATCTCAGAATATTCATCAAGATTATCAAAAGAACGAATAATAATACACATGATATCTTTCGAAACACATTCTTGGAGGAGTAGATCATACTCATTTGAAAAATCAGTCAGATTCGAGTTTGTCAACCTCATTTTTAAGTGATTGAACGTATTCTATATCTTCAAAGATTTCTTGTTTAAGAGCTCTCTTTTTTGGTAACCATGGTTGCCGAAACATTGGCCGAATAATCCACGGGATTTAAACCCACCGCCATACAGACTCAAACCAAGTAAAGCCCTCCCTTTTTAGAAGATTGGCGTAGCCACTTCAAAGTTGTTTGCACCTAGCAGGAATTGAACTTGAGACCTCACACATTTTAGCGTTTGCTTTTATCTTTATCGCAAGAGGCATTAAAAAGATTTTTCACTAGCACAGTTATCTTATGAGTAATTGGTTTGTTCAATCTGTTATCCAAACAATTTTGCCAATCTAAGCCAACAATTGTTTTGAAATTACTTATGTTGTATTGAACTATATTAAATGCGTGTCTACTCTTACTGAAAGAAGCTTGAGTAGGCAAAAATCCTATGTTTTTCACAATATTGAGTTTTTATTTCACAAATGATTTCTCCACATTTTCTTTCTAATTTCATTGACAAAATACAATTGATCAAGATATTTTCGTGTTTGAGGAGTAAAGAGTTCGTAAAGACTGTTTTGATATGTGTAGTCATAATTTTTAATTTTCTCTTTAACCAATTTCGATCTACTATCTTCCTCAAGAATGAGAGTCTCATCACAGTTAGGTGCAAATATGTTCGCAAGATCATCTTTATTATATGAATCCTTATAAAAACAAGGTTTTTCAGATTGAGCTTTCTTGAGGTACTTAGAATTTACAAAACTTGCTCGACCATTATAATAAGAACTCGGATTAGGAGCTAGCATATGAATGGTTTGAACATGTTGATTGGTTTTATAAACAATGTCGTTTAAAAACTTTACTTGGTTTTCCAAAGCAATCAATTTTTCAATGTCTTTATCTTGACTTATTTTGAGGTCCTTTTTCAATTGTTCTTTTTCTTTCCGAAGAAGGTCATATCACATATGTTCTAAAGAACTTTGGTGTACTAACTCAACATTTTTCTCTTTAAATTGAAAAGTTTCATAAGCTTGTGTTTTTAAAGCTTCATCTGATTGAAATTTTTGTTGAGCTATTAAATTAACAGTTTCTTTGTATTTACATTCTACCTCTTCTTTTTCAAGTTAAATTTTTTTATAGTTTTTGTACTTCTCAAGCTCAATCTCTCGGTCATGAAGTACACTTCTACAACTATCTCGAATGTCATTTGACTCCTCAAGAGCAGATTTTCATTCATTCATTTCATTTCATGAGTGTTGCGTTTACTTTCCTTAATTGCTTTTGAACCTTTTTATTTTCATCAATATCAAGTTTTAAATTTGCAATTAAGTTAGCAAGCACGACACTGTCATCTTCATCATTATCATCATTCTGGTCATCCTCGAATTCATTATTACACATATCTGATGAATCAGGTGTGGTATTTCTATCAACTTTTCCATCACAGATGTGTCATTCATGTTTTCAGGTTGATCAGTATGTTGTCTTTTAGTGGCAAACACATTATAATCGTCATTGAATTGTACCTGTTCTAATGGCTCAGCATCATAGGTAGGTTTGAAATTTGCAGTTAAGACCTCATGAATCTTTGCCATGTACAAATAATGTGTTTCCAATTCTTGTTCATCCGTCTCATCATCAGTGTCATGTGGTTGTTCATCCTTATCAGCACTTAACGACACATTTTTTTATTCATGCTTGCATAACATCATCTTCTCCTTGTGATACTTATAGTCTTTTGCCCATTTCGGTTTCCTGCACTCCTTAGCAAAATATCCATACTCCTTGAAATTAAAACACTGTATCCTAGTCTTCGGAACCACCTGATTACCTACAGTTTCTCTAGTCTTAGCCCTAGCAACTGTTATTGTCCTTTGATTCCTAAACTGCCTAGTATTTCTGTCATTTCCAAATCTTGAAGTAGGATCTATATTCTTGTTCTTGGTGTTTGATAAGGTTATAAGGTTATTGTTGGTAGGTTTGTATATGTTTTTGAAGTACTTAGCAATGAGTGCTATGCTTTTCTACATTTGCTTGTCTATTTAAGCATGTTCTGGATCATTGTCTTCTTCATATGCTGACTCAGATGGAGGTGTAATTGGTTTAGCAATCTCTTTGCCTTTGTTTCTGGTAGTTGCATGAGAACTGGTGTAACAATCCATTATTTCAGGTCATTTCCCGACTCAATTAATTCCATTATTTATTTTTAGAGTTTTACGCGTTCGCTTTTAATTATTATCTTATAGTTAAATCGCGTAAACTAAAAATCAACGTTCAATGTAAACGGACACCAAACAAATTAAAGTTTACATCTAGCAAGTGTTATATGATTATTAAGAGTATAATTTATAACTTTTTGTAATTTATTTTTGTTGGTTATGTAAAACGCTTACGTTTCGCAATAAATTACATTCGGGCATACCCAGAAGTACCTATACACATTTATACCCAATAGATAAAATTTAATCATTTTATCAACTAAATAAGCCTTATGGCCGGATATAGCATGAATGTACAAGAATTAAAACCTTAAAACCCACTAACTCTTCCATTACAACTCATACCTTACACAAAGTGTACCCTAATTCCTACATCTCCATAAATTGGCACATCACATGTACCCTACACCCATTCTCATCCATTTCTTTGCCTAGATAGGAGGAGAAGTCTTACAAGGTTTGTACCATTACCACTAGCATCCCATGGTTTCAATTCAAGTGGTTTAGGGTTTCCAAGGTACTATAAAAGGCAAGTCCTATGTAAACTAGTCATACTCTTTTCCATATCAAGAAAAACAAGTTAAACTCTCTCAAACATAAGCTCATACCCACGGCTCAATATAAAACAACTAGGGTTTCATTTTAATTTTATATCCAAGGCATTCCAAGTATTCAAGTGTTCATTTTAAGGTCATCTAAGGTTACTCAAGGTGTTAGAAGCTTGGATTCGGGTTTAACAAGGGTCAATCAAGAAAACATATTTAGGGTTTTCTTGATTAGGGTTTTGATTTTGGAAGCTTGGTTAGGGTTTATATCTTTTGTTCATCATCTTACTCATCTTTTATAAGGTCTATTTAAAGCATTTCATGCTCATTCCTTCATTACCTTTTATGTACATACTTGTTATATATGTTAGACACCACCTAGAATTATTTTTGTGTTATATAAGTTTTTTTAAGACCCTATTAAATTCGAATTTCATAATGTATGTGGTAAAATAATACTTTAAATGAAGGTACATGCTTGGTATAAGTGTTAAATAATTTATAAGAATAAATTACCAATTTAAGTGGTGTTGAAAGTTTAATTACAAGTTGATGTGTAAAAGATCACAAGAACATGGATTTTACTTGGACAAGTGTTATGGACTTTTAAAGGACTTAATATATGTAAGAGATATGGTATAACACTTGGTAAAAGAATGGTGCAAAGTTTCTAAATGAAAGTAATTATAAAACTTGTTTTATAAATCATAAAACCCTAATTACTCTTTATAACCTACTGTTTGGATTCGACATTAAACCCATACATTTTATATTTTATTAAATTAGTACTCTTCACAAGGATCGTGAGCATGTAAAGAACTTGAAAAACGGATTTATAACGAAGGAGATATGACATTTACAAGTTTACGTTAATTAAACGTATAAAAGTGATTTTATAAAAGTTATTTTATGCACATACCTACTGTTTCGGATCTGAACTATAAAAATAGATATTTTATAAACATAGTACTCTTCATGACGAATCCAAGGACATAAGAAACTCGAGAAACGGAATTAAAATGAACAAGTTATGTATTTTATAAGTTATATATAATTAATTACATAAAAACAGTTTTTATGAACTGTTATGAACAGTAAATGTTACTGTTCATCAGAGGTTTAATTTTTATAAATATGATATTTTGATAAATTTTCTCAATACGAAGTCGTGGACATAAGAAACGTATAAAACGGAGTCAAAACGATAAAGATATGAGGTTTTAAAATCGCGCGCACTATTTTTACTTTTATACATTATTTTTATAAAACAATTAAATTAATAATGAAATATCATTATGTAATCAATAAAAACATTAAATCATATATTTTTACAAATGATACATTGGTAAATAAAAATAACATTTTTCTTTACGGGTACAAGTACATATACTTTTATTTAACAAAGTACGGGTTAATTATTAATTTAACTTTTAAAGATTTAATAAAAACTATTAGGTGGTGGTGTGACTATATAACATGTGATGCTTTATTTATATATAATACATTATACTCATACGGCCTATAATTAATTAGGTTGCATTCGGATTGCCGAGACGATTCACTTATTTGATTTAGATAATCAATCATTCACTTACGGTGAGTTTCAATAACTAACTCGCTTTTATACATTAGAGTGTTTACAACTTTGGGAGGTGGAGAAACATACATTGTTTTCGTTTGACTAGCAAGTACTCTTTTAAAACAATTTACGAGTTGGCCTAAGTAGCTAAAACCCATATGGCTTACTATCATGAATGTCAATTGCTACGTTTAGCGATAGCGCGAATGTTATGAATAGATCTATTTAGGATTGACAACCGTTCGGGTGAGTTAGCTCGCATGTTTTGGAGGTCCGAAACTGAATGTATACATGTCGAACAATTTGATGTTGCGGGTTTTATAATCTACACGGGGCCATTATTTGCAGGAAATTGGCATATAGATGTCGAGCTTCTGGGTCGTCATGAGCTTAGCGCACTAAGAAAACTTTTATGATATTGTTATTAGTTACTTATCACAATTTTAGATATCTTGCGGTCCTACATTTATACATTTATTAAACCTGTGAATTCACCAACTTTATGTTGATGTTTTAAAGCATGTTTTTCTCAGGTCAATAAGGTACGAGAAACAAGGATACATTGGTGGTCACCATTTTGGAGTCATTACTATAAAGATTTGGGTGCATTACATTTTGGAAATAGCTGTTATGTTTTAAAATCTTTACTTTTCATGGATGAACAATTTAAGCTTCGGGCTATTATACCAAACAAGTTTATTTAATCCAATGTATCAATTTTAAACGACTCATATAGAGGTCGTTCTCATATCTTGTGTTGTTGATCTATGAAGTAACACTCTCTGACCCTTATTCCGCTGCGACCCATTTTGGGGGTGTTACAACTGGTTGATGTTGTATGTCTTAAGGATGATGTATGGGTTTTGTAAGGTTTTGGTGCTTGATAGTAAGTATCATCTGGATAATGTTGTGCAGCAGCAACAAGTGCGAGTGGATTTGCATTTCTGGCTAACTTTTTAGCACGGATTTCATTGACTTCATTCTGGTATTGTTTTAGAATGTCAAAGAGCTTGTGATATGATTCTTTGTCCAAATCTGCTATTTGCTTGACAACCATTACAAATATTGACCATTTTGGCTGAAGTTGTTGTAAACACTAAACATTAACTTACATAGTAGCAACTTCCAACTTGTTTCTGATCATTTCATTCATAATCTTGTAAAACCTTGAATAGTATGACTCAATTGATTCCCCGTCTCTTAAAGTAAACTTACCAAAATACCATAAAAGATTAGTCTTGACATCTTATTTGTTAAGTGACTCACCCTACTACAATCTTTCAATGGCTATCCACATTTCTTTAGTTGTAGTACATGCATCAACTGTGGAGTAAATGTCATCACTAATTCCATTCAATATCATATGAATTACTTCATCTTTAGCATCACTATTAGCATGTTTTTTAGGAGTAGTGTTCCCATATATTTCAGGAACAGTGTATTCAGGTACTACTTCTTGAGTTGCTATTGCTGGTTTAGCTGGAACGATGACTTTAGTCATTACATAAGGACCATCAAATATACATTGCTTCAGATCTTTCTTATTAGGCTTCGTGTCAACATATCTTAAGAAACGTGATTGCTACTGAGCGTATCTCCCTGTTGCGAGCATTAGTGGACGTTCTTTAGAACCAGCTACCATGTTGTCGTTATGCATCTGACTGTTGTTTGTGGAGTAGTCATGATGAATGATTGATGTGATGTTAAGTGAAAAATGATTTGTAGGATCTTAAATAGGTAAAGTGATTGTTGTTGTGGTTTAGTGTTGTTGAATCGTTGTTTAAATTGAAGTACTTTGTTTGTTTGATGAGTTAATGAAGGACAAACAACTAAATTATGAAGTCTTTAAGGTTCTTTGATTTTAATGTTAACAATCATGAATGATTTGATCAAACAACGACTAACGGTGTAATACAAGTGGACAAACAGTTGTTAAATGGTAAAAAAGGACTAACGGTGTAATACAAATCCAAGTTAACAACTAACGGTTGTTATGTAAAGGATGAAGGACTAACGATGTAACTAATTTTAAACTTGAGGGTTAACTTTCGTTGAATAACTGACAAAGGACGAAGTTTGAATTAAGTTTGAAGTCCAGGGGTCAAAGTTGTAATTTCAGTTAGGGCTCAAAGTTTAAAGTTCTACTCTTCCCACCAAAACCTTGTTTCGTCTTCTACCTTGTTAAACCCTAACCGCGGTTTACCTAAACTGTAAACCACTAAAACAAAACCTGTAAGCCATGATATATATAGACCTTAAACCACCTACTACACAACTTGAACCCGCGATTTATCCTGCACATAAACCGCCGTTGCAAACCGCCTTTATCCTTCAACACTAACCGTGGTTTATCTTAGCTTTAAACCATGGGAGTTTAACCTGTAAACCGCTAGATTGAAACACCACTTAAACCGTTAGATTGAAACACCACTTAAACAGCTGGATGCCTATTTATTAAACCGCAGTTAACTTGAAAAGTTTAAACCGCGGGACAACAAAAGAAACCTATATATCGCGTGAACAATTCCTTAAACTGCTGTCACTCCTTCATAAATCACGGGAGAGGCGATTTAAACCCTGATAAACCACTTGTACTTTGCAATGTTTTTTTGTTTTTGCAAAAAATCAAAAACTGTCATTTTCTTCAAATTGGTAAACCGCGAGATGGAGAAGGATATAAGCCAAGATTTAGCACTCTAAATAAGTAGTTATCACAAGGAATATCCCATGAAATCCTTGTCAAATAAGCTAGTAAATAAGTTGTGAGTGAGAGTCTTGTCTTTTTGTATTTGACATAAGCTTTAAAAATCCTTGAACTTTGAAAATAAGACATGAAAAAAGCTAACAAATAAGCTAGGATAAATTGTTTCTAAATGAAATAAGCTACGAAAACGTTTTTCCTATAAGCTCTAACAGTTTTTTAATAAGAAAGTCCTAAGCTTTTAATAACTAAATAAGCTAAAAACCTAACTTTTTAGAAAATAAGCCGAGACCTAAGTAAGCACCAAAAAGCTTTTATAAGCTTTTAGAAACCCAATTAAGCCACGAAATAGATTTGATATGTTACTAGTTAAGGTTTTTAAGAAGAAAGATTATAGATTTTTAATCAAATAAGCACATAAAACTAAAATAAGCTAAAACCTTCTAAAAGTTATATTAAACCGGACCTAATAAGCTACAATAAAACACACGAATCACTAGACCCACCCGAGGGGTATGATACCAATTATAGGGTGGTATCTAAACCATAATCACTTCCTTAACCACACATGGAATTCGAACTAAGAAAAGAGAAAAAGGAAATGAAAGAAAACTAGAAAGAAAGAGAGGAGTGTTTGGATTGCTTAACAAATGTGTTTGTAACAAATGAAAACAACCAACCCCTCTCCATGTGTGGAGAGGAGGTCTTATACTTTCGAGTGAAACGCCTACGTTGTATTCACGGGCCAGGCTCGGGTTTGGTTGGGCTTAAGCCCACAACACATACAATATTAGATTGCTATTCGAGCCCGTTACCCTTAACTAGCCTATTACAACATGTATTAATAAAAGACTGTGTCTTCCTGACTGAATGACCGAAACTTCCTTGTTCGACTCATATTTTAAGGCTAACAGAATGTTTTGTAGATGTAGCAAAACTCATATAAAAAAGAAAACCTACAAAAACACAACTATCTTTTATGTTAATACAAATAAGCTGTAAAAAAGTTTATTTATATTTTACGATCTTCTTACATTTTGTCGATAACAAACATAAAACCATATTAAGTAGATACTAATATACATAAGTTTTAAGCATATAGTTTTCTAACTCATCATACATATCGATACATACATTTTAACCATTCCATAACATATTTTTCTATAAGTCATTTAAACACAATTGTGTCTAAAACATTCTTACACAAAGGTAACCACATAATTCATTTTACAAGTGTCTACACAATTTTTAGAAAATTAATCATACAAGTAACATAAGTTACTTACACATCTATTATTAGTAAATACACAAATTTACTTGAGGTAAAAAATGCTTTACAAAATCATTTTTACCTCATGCATGACATCATTTAGAAAGTTGACTTTTGCGTATTGTCATATAATGATCTTTCTATATCTAGGCCATATCTTGGAAGATCACATTGGATTTGGATGCGTGTTTTGTTTGCAATTACCAAAATTTAAATTTATGAAACTCGTTTACCTAAGGGTCAACAAACGCACTAACAGGCAGAGAAACCGATCGTGTGTAGTATATGATTGGAATCCGAGGTCGTCCCAAGAGCTAAGTGTGAGTTATTAATTTGAACTGAAAAACAGTTATGAGAATTGTAAGTAAAATAAATGTTGAAAGTAAATTGGATATCTGTTATAATATAAGACTCATTTTTTATAATAAATGTGCAATAGTAATGAGTTGTGGCATTAATTATCGTGGCCCAACAAGAAATTCATACTGTTATATTCTTCACCATAAATCTACGCCTCTATAACTCCCTCAAAATCAATACACCCTGCAGTTTTATGGATGCAAAGCATCTTCAGTTACAACATCATCATCTGGATCTATATGAATATGAAGATTAATAAATAAATCCCATATTCAAGGGTGTTATTTTTTAGATTGACCTAATAGAACCCTGAATCGACATCATCATCATCATCATCATCACAAAAACATAATATTTGCAGCTTTGATTCTTTGTAATCTCAACTCTCTTGCCTGAGGTAATTATTACAATTGGTTTTAATTTTTTTGGTGGTTTTGATGTTTTTTTTCCTTCATGAAAGCTTAGGTTAGGATTTTGAGATCGGAAGAAAATGAGAAAGATCTTCAAGTAAGTTTACTAACTCTAATCTTACTTTATATTCATAATTTATGGTAATTGAAGATTATTAGTGATATTCCCCCAACTTGTTTGTTATAATGCCAAACTAACTTTTGCATATTGTGTGGCGTTCGTAAAGAGTTCAGACTTGAGAGTAGTAGGGCAAGATGAGCACGTTATGTAACAGGTCAAAATGTACCTCAGGATAGGTCGCAGCCTAAGTTTCATTTTCATCCGGTACCATCACATGTTACTGCAACACATAACCAAAATCATATCATAAGTATACACCTGAATCATAGTAAAAACTTAAGTTTAATGTGTTGTGTATCTGCTTGCTGTTGCTACTGCATTTACAGCTTTATTTTACGTCACCAGTATCCATTTTCTTAATGTGTGGTAAACACAGCTGCAGTGGGTCGTTGAGCAAAGGTGACCTTCAAACCTGAAGCTGTAGACAAGGCTGCAACTACAAAACATCAGCAGCATTTGGTTTGGTTTGGAACTCGGTAACATCCACGTTCAAAGCTCTGTCAAACTGTAAGGTAAGCTTTTATAACAAAAATTTTCCTATTCATATTTTTCTTAAAAGTCTATTACTAATGATAGATGTGACTGGCCAGTTGATCTCATGTGATGATGTGGATATATGTCTATGATCACAAAACGCCATTAAGAAACGTACAGAGGGAATCCATGATGCTCGATCTTATCTACTGGCCTTGAAAGAGATACGCCTCAAGTATGCATTCTTTGTTCTTTACTATTTAATGAATTGCTATGGTGTCGACTGTCGAGTGCAATGAACGTGTGATACGGGTCTCATTTACTTGGTATCATGTAGTATTTGCTCTTTTTTCATTGAACCATGTTTCAACAATAAAGCCTAGCAATATAAAGTGCAATGTTATTCTGATTACTCCATATCACATGATAACTTTCAAACCAAACATCTCCTTATGCATCAGCCAATCAAGCAAATGATGATCCACAACTTACTGTCAATACAAAGCAGATACATTTATATTTTTTTTCAAAAGAAGCCAAGACATTTAACGCAAACATTGGTATCTATAAAATCACTCAAATTCGTCCAGTGCTTCAAATTTATGAACGTATGATCTTTTGAATTAAGTATGTGGACATTTAATATCGCTTTGGCTTGAGTTTCAAGAGATTCATTTAATAATTTCAAGCTTTTTGGTATTTCTTAGCTTTGTTATTTTGCAATCTCTTCTACTGTTGCATATGTTATGTTCTTTTATCATCCTTAAAAATGATTATACTTATCAGTCCTCCATGTGATTTGCATGTGTGGATGAATTTTGACCTTAGGAAATGCCAAATATGTTTTATGTGATAGGCCTCTCAATATTCTTAAAATTGATCATCTTTTTGTTGTGGAAATGACATATGGTTCTACAAATTGAACTCCATGTTGCCACACCTTTGCTTTTTTGGGGGTGGTTTGCCCTTTAAGTTAGAGTTTCATGTGCTATTTTATCTATCTAATCCACCTACATTGCTACAGATGCATAACTATAGCTATATACCTGAAATATATGATCAAATATAGGAGGGAGAAGTATATAACCCTTAAGCCTAAGCCTGAATGTAGCCTAATTGTTTAGCTGATATATTATCAAGTTACCTGGACATTTTTGCATCACAACATAATCAGACACTATAACCTACAGTTAATGGAATTTGTGATTTGATAGAGTAACGAATGAAGAAAACGGACCCTGTTCTGCATCATAAGATATTATTAGAAACTATAACCGATAGCATACCTGATTCAGTGACTACAATTAGTTGAATTTAGCAATTTTAATCCATTTACCTATGTATGGGTAAAATACATAAACTCAGGTAGAAAGTCACCCGTAATATATTCGCATGAAACCTTCTGAATTATTATGAACAGGTTAACGGAAATAAAATCAATAATCTACCCATTACCCATTAGTTATGTTGTAAAAAGAAAACAGATTATTGACGAGTGTTCTTTGCAAAGACCCTAAGAATGTAAGAACAATAGAAGTGGCAAGATATAAGCCGGGATGGTGACTGGGTCGTCATATGGTCATTCACCTTTGAAGATTGGAAGTCGAGATAAAAGGCGGCTTTCAAATAGTTCAAATAGCGATATTGAAACAATGCAAGAGGATTTAGAAGATTAACATTTAATTAGTTATATTAGGTTTAATGTAGAATATATGTATATGGGTCAAATATGTACTGGCAGAGTTTTGCTTCTCTTAACTATCTCCAAGAGAAAACCTTAGAGCAGTGAATGAAAACGGATATTTATTCATATCTTATCTTAATATAAACTACCTTTTTTATGCAGCATTGAAGCAACAAGTGCGGGATTGTCTGATATGGATGGTGCAATAACGCCACGAATTGATTGTGGCCATAAAGCGGCTGTTAGTTTTTGGCAGACGCAAAAAGACAGGTTTGGGCTTAGAATATAAAACCACAACTTATATTATATTGTTACTAATTGAAATTTATTTGTGTGTTAGGAAGAGATCACGACTGAATGTGCATTTGAAGAACATGAAGTGGTAGCATATTAAATTGTAGATGCGGACTATGAATCTAAAATCGAGCTGGTAAGAGCATCAACTTATTAAGTTAGAATTTGATGAGATAGTAACGTTACTTTCTTGGGCTTATGGAGTTTCTTAACTGAGCTTATGTCTTATTTATAAGACTTATACGGTCGGGTTCCGATTGAACAGAATTAATCGGTTTGGTTTATTCGGTCTAAAAATTAAATACGAGCCATCCAATAACCAAATGATAAGTCTTTCACATGGGCTACGGCTTAGCCCCTACGGGCAAGCTACGCCGTAGAGTCTTTAAATGATAAGTCTTTCACACGGGCTACGACTTAGCCCCTACGGGCCAGCTACGCCGTAGCTGGTTTTGATTCTGGTTTCCAAAATAAGCCATCTCATGGCTACGACGTAGCCCCTATAGGTCAGCTACGTCGTAGTTTCTTCCTAGGTAACCTTCTTTGTGCATTTTTCACCTTGCACCCTTACATTTCCGTGTTTTTCCGCTCCAATGCTCATATTTTCCTAAAAATGAATTAAGAAGCAATTAAGTACATATTTTAACAGAAATGTAACTATTATGAGCATTTTACAAGGGATTTTGATATTAAAAAGTATAAAGTATTTGATGTTATCCAATATCCTCCCACTTGACTTCTACTTCCCCTCAAGTAGACATGTTAGAATTATTTTCAAAAAAGATACCCCCTTGTTAGAAATACGAAAAGTATCGGTCTCTTCTAATATAGTTAGTCGTAGCTCGTAGATTAAATATATGTAACGCTAGTAAGCTAACCGGGCCAAAGGCTCATGGAAAGCCCATGTCTAAGCCCATGACCGGCCTTAACATGGAGTATTTATACCCTCTCCACACATGGAGAAGGTGTTGGTTGGTTCATTTTACACTTAATCTAATCTTTCTTTCTTTGTTACTTTCTCTCACTAGAACCATCCTTCCATCCACTTTCTCTCTCTAGATTTTTTTATTGTTCTTTGGGGTTATAGATTACTAGTATTTTACAATTGGTATCAAGAGCCATGAAGTGATTGGTTTAGTTTTTGTGTTTTGTTTCTTGTTTTTGTTTTTTACCATACCTTCTTTTGTTCTTCTTGTTTTTGTAGCTTTTTTTGTACACTAAAGGATCATTTACCTTGGTAAATCTGATCTAGTATCTTGAGGATATAGGTGTACAAGCTTAGAATCAAGAAAAACATCATCTTTGTGCATTTTTTTGTGTTCGAAAAAGTCTTAGAAAGTAAAATTCTTGATTTCAAAATTTTTGGCTTAAAAACCATAAAGTTTGCATTTTTAAGGTACCTAATTCGGCCCAAAAGACTAGTCGAGTAATATAATATATAAGTAATCACGTCGGATAAAAATTACTTTAGGAAAAGTAATAATCAATCCTCCGGATGTCTTGTCCCAACGAGAGATGAATTTGAAAATCACGAAAATGTTCCAAATTTAATGCTTGAATATCTTTTAATTTTGGGTTTTTGATTAAAACTAAATATAAAATAATACTAAACTAAATTGTACTAATGAAGAGATATATATAAAAAGGATATGCTTGCTAAGTGATTAGTTTAGATCCTTAAGTGTGATTCAATTAATTAAGTCCTTATTGATGAACCAATATCTTTCAAACAAATTATTTTCTCACAACGCTGGCTTATATTGAAAATAACTTTTTATCAAGATATCGATTACTAATCAATGCCTAATTATTCTTACGACTTTTGCCCGCTCGAATATCAAAAACAATAATCTAAGTAATATAAAAATCACTAATCAATATTATCCTTTTTTTATTAATCACACTTAATTCACTAAACAATTAATCATTTAACAAGATATATAAAAACTCTACTCACAAAGCATATTAAGCAACAAATAAGCAAATATAATCATTTTAAGCTAAATTAATCTAAACTACTAGTAATGAAAAAAGAAAGAGGATAGAACCGAATGATGAACCGAAATGATATAAAACAACTCGATCTTAAAAATTTAATAAACAAATAAGCTTATCACTCAAAAGCTTCTACTTCACTAATTAGCAAATAAAGGTGTCAACTTTATCTACTAATTACTTTCATAAAAACCATAAATATCAAAACTTTATCTATTTATCAACCTTATAAGACCCTTAAGCTTCGGCCTTAGATGATGGAAGGATGAAATTAGAGATAAGACAAGAAAGCAAGAGATTAGGATAAATAAGTTATAAGCTAAAAAGCTTTAATTCCAAAATATTAAGTATTTTGAAATAGAAAAGTTAAAAGCTAGTAGATCTAAATAATTAAGCTATTTCAACAAGACTAAAAAAAACTAAATTAAAAGGTTTTGGAAAAATAAGATAAAAACGTTAAGCTAGAAAAATAAGCAATCAAAAATAAGCTAACTCGAAAAGCTTTAAATCGAAAACACTACAAAATAAGCTAGTCTAAATAAGCTATGGAAGTAGCTTATTAGAATATAAGCTTAAGAGATCGGATCCAAAAATAAGCTATAAGCATGAGCTTATTTGGAAATAAACAAAAGAAAAGGAGTAGAAAAATAAGCATAAGAAAATAAGCAAAAAGAAATAATAAGCATTAATAAAAATCAACCTTAATAAAAAGCATCTTTATTCATAAGCTAAAAAGAGTTTATTACAATAAGCTTGATAAGCTTTAAAAGCTTTTACAATAATCTACACTATTCTAATCCTACTCCTAAATCTACACTACCTTATTTTTTGATCTAAAAACTAATTATTCATTAGCTGCTGCGTCTGGTTGCTTATATAGCCCAAGCCCCATGAGGGCATTTTTGTCATTTCAGATCCTCCACCAATCACAGCTCTCTAAACAGGGGTATTTTTGACTTTTTTTGTGAGGTGCGTGTTAATGAAGTTTCCTAGAAGGTGCCTTGATTACCAATGATTGGCTTGGGAGGTTAACAGCTGGATCCACGAATCATGCATGTATACGCGTGATTCTAGATCAATCATTGTGGCTCGGGTGCCCCGAGCCAGCAACCGAGCCTTATATGAGCCTCCAACCATGCCCAAACCTCCACCTCAAGTCTGAACCTGACACCTGCACAGAACCTCGTACTAATGATTAGAAGTGCCACGTGGCAGCCTCTGATTGGCCAGCCGCCATGACGTTGCACGCCATGAGGCATCCATGTGGCAGGTCAATGACCGGTCAACGTCGGTCAACGAGTGGGTCAATAGTGGGTCAACCACCGCCGGACCACCGGTCAACAGTGGCCAACGACGCACCGGAGCCACCACCGGAACACCAGTCAACGGTGGCGGTCAATGGTGGTCAGCGACGCTCAACAACGGCGGTCAACGGCGGTCAACCATGGCGCACCACCGTTGACCACTGCCGGACCACAGTCGGACCATCGGTCAACGGTGGACCGTCAGTCAATGGTTGGGTCGGGTCGGGTCGGTCTGGTTTGGGTCGGGTTGCCACGTGGCACCACTTAAGTGGGCCACGTGGCCTGAGATATATATATATCTCAGGTTGCACCGAATGGGAATCGAACCCATGACCTCATGTGAGGAGAAACATATGCAAGCCAGCTTTACCGCTGTGCTATGCATAGTTTCATTTATATAACACAAAAATTTATTTTAAAGGGTTAAGAGTTTTGGACCAGGATCAATTATATAAGAAGTTCAAATAAAACGTGACCCAGTCCAAATAAGAAAGGTTTAAGGGGTAAGTAAGGTACCGATAGACTCGTAATTTCGTGCTCTTTCCAATGGAGTGATCGAAGAATTTTCACGACTTCGTTTGGATATCGATAAAGCGAAAATGTCGTCGAAAGATACCCAAAATCACCGTTTTTGCTTCGTTTTCATTCCTTTGTACATGTAAGACATAAAAACACAATACAAACATATTTGCAAGATTATTACTCATATTTTAGTGTTTTAGTCCGTTTTAATGTGTTTTCCGAGGTACAAATGATGTATGTTTAAGCACACATCAAATTCTCCCACACTTAGCCATTGCTGGTCCCACACGTAATGTTTATAAAACACGCCCGGAAATAAATAATTAGAAACCCCCTAACTTATGACCCCTCACAATCAAACAAGAACAGAAAATGCCCATTAAGAAGGTTCAAAAATCATTTAATTCGCAAGCGCCCCCGTTTTAACCACTTATTCAATAATAGATAAAAACGAAGATAAAATTTAATTATTTAAAAGGCTTTAAGAACGAGAGTTCGTCATCCTTGATTTTCACAATCCCCAAACCAAGTTTAAAACAAAATCACAGCTAAAAATAAGATTAGATGCTAACACTACTCATAAATGCTAGTTGTGTAAACAACTACTTTTTGCTCCCTTATTCTTAATTCCTCTACGGGTTTTATTCAGAAAATATAATGTGAAACGAGATCACTTATTTTATAGACTTATTATTATAAAGGAGACTGGTTTAAACCATAATTAGTTTGAAATCCTTTCCTAAAGAAACGAAATATTAAGAATAAGGTCAAAATTGGGCTTTATTATTATTATTATTATTATTATTATTATTACAACATTTTTATTCCTCGGTCCTTTAAACAATTGACACATCGGGCTTCTTAACCGACATAGCCAGTAGTCTTATTTCGACCTCGATAATTTTCTCGACCTTTTTGAAGACTGACACATCGGGTGTCCTAACTGACAGAGCCAGTAAACTTTTATCAATCTCGAATCATTATTATTACTATGGGCCTTCTTTTAAAGACTGCCACATCAGGAGCGAATCGACCAGAGACAGTAAATTTTTATCAGCCCACAGTTCTTATTATTATTATTACCTCCACCCTTTAAACGACTGCAACATCGGGCGTCCTAACGGACAAGAAATAGTGGTCTTATTTCGGCTTCAGTCTATTACATTATTATTACAGCCAAATTTCAAGCCCTGTGGTCTTTTAACTATCTAGACAACGGGAGCGAACCGTTAGGAATTGGTAGCCTATTTCCCCATAATACTGACAAAACCTCAATGTGTACCTTACTTTCACCAGAAGGAATCTCTATGAAGGGATCAAAACTAAGAATCGCAAAAACCAAATCAACTTTATTTATTGAAAGTTATAATTTTTAGAGTTTTTAAGCTGATGGGAGCAAAAAGCCATAATTAATGTCTATGAGTTCTAAAGAGATCTAACTACTCCGCTAGATTTTTTTATATATGCTTGTTAAGTGATTAATTATTTAGTGAATTAAGTGTGATTAATAAAAAATGGATAATATTCATTAGTGATTTTTATATTACTTAGATTATTGTTTTATTTATTCGAGCGGGAAAAAGTCGTATGAATAATTAGGCATTAATTTAGTAATCGATATCTTGATAAAAGTTGTTTTTAAGATAAGCCAACGTTGTGAGAAAATAATTTGTTTGAAAGATATTGGTTCATCAATAAGGACTTAATTAATTGAATCACACTTAAGGATCTAAACTAATCAACACTTTGCATCTAACTTATATTCAACTCTATCATTTTTCTTTCTTTGCAAAAATTTAAAGTCTTTCAAACGCTTAGTCTCAAAAGCTAAGGGGAAAGCTAGAGTAAAATACTCGGTCAAGTCAAAATCATCCCTAGTTCTACGGGCCTACTAACATTTCTATATTTTTATATTTTCTTATCATCAATTTTTTTATCATTATTATTATTATTATTATTTTAGATATAAAATTAAACAAAAATTTGGTTAAAACGGGAATGCGTGGGGCACAGACAGGCACATGTATGGTCAATTTTGATAGAAATCCCTCTCACACTTAGAATGGAACATTGGCCTCAATGTTCAAAAATATCGGGTTTTACCCCCACACTTAGGAACGAAAAAGGCAAATACAAAAAATTCCTGAAATAGGATCAATATATATATATATATAAATATAATATATATATATATATAGTATATAATATATGATCAGATTGAGGAATTCCAGGATATACAACATGAAGATGATCGGGAGACCCGCGTGATTGAAAGATTGAAAACAAGCACGAAGGTCTTCAAGATCAAAGGGAGTCCTGCAAGCAAAATAGCCACTCCAAAAACACAACGAAACAAAGAGAGAAGCCACCCCCACTCCTTATTTCTTTACAAAAATTATAAAGCTAATATAATATTATACTAATAAGAAAATAGAAAGAGATAGAGAACACGGGTTGCCTCCCGAGAAGCTCTTGTTTTTGTTCGAATCTCTAGCTTGACTCTAAGTGTTATTATTCATTTTTATTCCGTAGTCAAATCCATAACCCATGTAGGTGAGAGATGAAATAGCGATACATCACCACCTTAGGTGAGGTATGAACCGGACGGATGTGAATGGCATATGATGAAAACCAAAAGAAGGTGTCTCCATCACCCTCGTCTTCCCACCTGATTGTGTCAGGGAGAAGAATGGATCAAATCTTTTCACTTCCCTTAAGCAAATCTGCTTACAAGATCAAAGGGAATCCTGCAAGCAAAAACGAAAAACCACGAAACACAACAAGGATAGAAGCACACCCCCACACTTATTATATTACTACTACTAAACTAATATATTACTACACTACTAAAAAAATAGAAAGAGAAAGAGAACACGGGTTGCCTCCCGAGAAGTACATGTTTTTGTTCGAGTCTCTAGCTTGACTATAAGGTTATTTCATTTTAGGTCCATGGTCAAATCCATCACCCGTTGTAAGGTGAGGATAATACATCACCTCTTTAGGTGAGTATGCAGCAGGACGGGGTGATGGCATATGATGAAAACCAAAAGAAGGGGTCTCCATCACCCTCGTCGTTCCCCCTGACTGTGTTAGGGAGAAGAAATGATCAAATCTTTCCACTTCCCTTAAGCAAATCTGCTTAGGATCGGGAAGTGGTGTGACTAGAAAGGAAGACTCATTAATAACTAGAGTCGACTCAGGGGGGTCCAGACTACTAATGTCCTCAAACTCCTCATCAAAGAGTGGATTATCATAACATAAGGTATAATCATCATTAAAATCGAAGAGAGGGTTTGAGAAAGTCACATCATAAGATCTAGGTTTTGAATCATCACCTAAAGGCTCATCAGACATTCCTTTGGTCAAACTCGGATTTTTGAGTAAATGATTAAAAAGATACTTAACCAAATGCCCAGGCAAGCCAGCTACATCCTCGTTTTCAATAAAAAAAGTCGACTACATATTCTTCTAAAGGCGAATTGATATCAAAATCTTCTTCCCTAACATCAGTGGTGGGCAAAGGTGTATCTCAGCGATGAGCTCCTCAAAAAGGTCACTAGTCTCAGATGATCTAGATATCAAATCAGAATGACCTAAGGGTTCATCAAACACCCTTGGGACTGGTACAGGGTCATCGACTAGTAAACGTTCTAGTTCTTCTATGTCCCTACTAGGATTGAAGTCAATTTCCCTATCCCCCGTTGAGAGGGTGTCTAAATGCTCTCCTAAAAGTAAGTCGATATCTACTATAGTATCTCCCAAAACATCAGTACAAGGTAAAGGTGGATCAATAGGCATACTACACTCTAAATCAATACAAACCAATGTCACCACCGACTCCCTTGGGATTGGGACAAGATCATCAACACTAGACTTTATGAATTCGTCATTTTCCTTTGCGAGAATAGTGCTAATAACCTCATCCCCCATTAAGAAGGTGTCGGAATGCTCCATGGTAAGTAAATCAATCTTATTATCTCCCTTGTCACTCCCCTTAAGATCATATAAGTCAACAGGATGATCTTGATTAGAATTTATAAGGTTTATCATCTCCCGAAGACGGTTTAATTCATTTTGAAAATCCATGTTTAATTTCTCTTGATTTATCATGATTTGTTCTTGAGTTTTGTCAAATTTTTCTTGTGATTTGATCATGTATGTCATCAATTTTATTCGATTTAACTCGCTTAGGGTGAGTGGCTGAGAGGGTGTGAACTGTGAAGGTTGGTCAAAATAAAGAAAGTCATAATTGTTACAAGGATTAGGCTCATAGACAAGCGGGTTCCTAGTTTGACAGTCGAACTGTTGTGGCTGACTCGGTGAATAATATGGAGGTTGGTTATAACCAAAATCTTGATTGTAACAGGGACCCTAATCATAATTGGGTATGTTCCTTGTTTGACAATCAAAGCTCGGGTGAGGGCTTCCTCCACAATACTCACACGAGTATGTCTGAATCGGGTGTTGTGGGAGTTGGTTAAAGAAATTAGGTGTTTCATTATAGGAATAAGGGTTTTGGTCATAGACAAACCCGTTTCCCGTACTTACATTTCTACACCCGGGACAATTTCCACCATTTCGGGGACCCCCACAACATGAGCAATGATATCGGCCAGATAATATTTTTATTTCAATTTGATTCAAAGCTCGGGAAAGTTTTGCCAGTTGCTCATTTAAAGCTTCCGAGTCAGACATAGCAGATAAAGAATTAAACGGATAAAAGAGTAAAGAAGATATGAATTAAACGAAATAAGAGGATAAAGGAGAATATTTTTATATTTTTATAAAGATAGTAAAAATAAAAATAAAAATAAAAATAAAATATTTTTTGCATTTTTTAATATTTATAATGAAAAGGAAAGATTAAAATAAAAATAAAATAAGAAGGAAAATATATATTTTTTTGAATTTTATTATTTATTTATTTATTTTTTTTTAAATACGAAAATAAACTTTCGGAAGAAATGATCTTTAAGGCACTAACTTCAAAACACCATGTAAAAATCGTACAACTCTCCTCGGTAGCGGTGCCAAAAACTGATTCGTCCCAAAATACTAGTCGAGTAATAATATAATATATAAGTAATCATGTCGGATAAAAATTACTTTAGGAAAAGTAATAATCGATCCTCTGGATGTCGTGTCCCAACGACAGATGTATTTGAAAATCACGAAAATATTCCAAATTTAATACTTGAATATCTTTTAATTTTTGGTTTTTGATTAAAACTAAATATAAAATAATACTAAACTAAATTATACTAATGAAGAGATATATATATAAAGGATATGCTTGCTAAGTGATTAGTTTAGATCCTTAATTGTGATCCAATTAATTAAGTCCTTATTGATGAACCAATATCTTTTAAAAAATTATTTTCTCACAATTTTGGCTTATATTGAAAACAACTTTTATCAAGATATCGATTACTAAATTAATGCCTAGTTATTCTTACAGATTTTGCCCGCTCGAATAACCAAAATAATAATCTAAGTAATATAAAAATCACTAATCAATATTATCCCTTTTTTATTAATCACCCTTAATTCACTAAATAATTAATCACTTAACAAGCATATATAAAAAATTTACTCACTAAGCATATTAAGCAACAAATATGCAAATATAATCATTTTAAGCTAAATTAATCTAAACTACTAGTAATGAAAAGAGAAAGAGGATAGAACCGAATGATGAACCAAAATGATATAAAACCACCCGATCCTACAAACTTAATAAACAAATAAGCTTATCACTCTAAAGCTTCTACTTCACTAATTAGCAAATAAATGTGTCAACTCTATCTACTAATTACTTTCATAAAAATCATAAAGATCAAAACTTTATCTATTTATCAACCTTATAAGACCCTTAAGCTTCGGCCTTAGATGATGGAAGGATGAAATTAGAGATAAGACAAGAAAGCAAGAGATTAGGATAAATAAGCTATAAGCTAAAAAGCTTTAATTCCAAAATATTAAGTATTTTGAAATAGAAATGCTATAAGCTAATAGATCTAAATGATTAAGCTATTTCAATAAGACTAAAAAAAACTAAATTAAAAGGTTTTAAAAAAATAAGATAAAAACATTAAGCTAGAAAAATAAGCAATCGAAAATATGCTAGAATAAGCTAACTCGAAAAGCTTTAAATCAAAAACACTATAAAATAAGTTAGTCTAAATAAGCTATGGAAGTAGCTTATTAGAATATAAGCTTAAGAGATCGGATCCAAAAATAGGCTATTAGCATGAGCTTATTTGGAAATAAACAAAAGAAAAGGAGTAGAAAAATAAGCATAAGAAAATAAGCAAAAAGAAATAATAAGCATTAATAGAAACCAACCTTAATAAAAAGCATCTTCATTCATAAGCTAAAAAGAGTTGATTACAATAAGCTAGATAAGCTATAAAGCTTTTACAATAATATCAAAATAATCTACACTATTATACTCCTACTCCTAAATCTACACTACCCTATTTTTTTGATCTAAAAACTAATTATTCATTAGCTACTGCGTCTGGTTGCTTATATAGCCCAAGCCCAATAAGGGCATTTTCATCATTTCAGATCCTCCACTAATCATGCATGTACACGCGCGATTCTAGAACAATCATTATGGCTCGGGTGCCCCGAGCCAGCAACCGAGCCTTATCCGAGCCTCCAACCATGCCCAAACCTCCACCTCAAGTCCGAACCTAAAATCTACATAGAACCAAGATAGTAAAAATAAAAATAAAATATATAATAATCTTAAAATAATCTACACTATTCTACTCCTACTCCTAAATCTACACTACCCTATTTTTTTGATCTAAAAACTAATTATTCATTTGCTATTGCGTCTTGTTGCTTATATAGCCCAAGCCCAATGAGGGCATTTTCGTCATTCTAGATCCTTCACCAATCACAGCTCTCTAAAGAGGGGTATTTTTAACT